>APFE030233935.1:0-36210 GCA_000404065.3 Pinus taeda
CTGGGAACCTGAATATAAATACACAAAGGAACCCTAAACTGACAGCCGACATTACTTTTTATTAATAATATTAATTTGTTTATAATTGTAATTATTATTAATGAATTATTTAATATTCATTAATGAATTATTTAATATTCATTTTAATTTTATCATTTAGATTAATTAAATCAATTAATTAATATAATTAATTTCTATAATTGATAACAAAAAATTTATTTTAAATTGTTAAAATTAATTCATTGTATTTTAAAGGGGATATGTTAAAACCCTATCATTATTATTAATTGATATTTTGGGAATATTTAGATTACTAAGATTAATCTTGCTAATTCATATAACATTTACCTTATAAGAACACTATTTATTAAACCTAATTCCTTTATTCTTATTTTAATCAGATTTTATTTTTATTCTATAATAATTAAGTTTAATATTATATTAACTACTTATATTACATTCATTATATTAATTTTAAAAACCCTAATTCACTATATTACTAACCCTATGATGTTTTATATTATTTTAATTAATTTCAAGAAATTTATTATTAATTGTCTAAAATTTTTTAGCTTATTTATTAATAAAAATCTCAATTATTAGCTAAAATTACTTAATTGGATTATTTTTAATGGATAAAATAAATTAAGTTAATTCAATCTTACTAAAACCTAATTCACTCAATTAATTTTTAATAATCATAATTGTTTAATTTATTTTAATTCATATTTATATAATCATTAAATTGAGCCTCTTAATATTATATTAATTAATACTATTACTTTTTATTAAATTAATTTTAAAAACTTAACCCCTATTTTATTTTAATTAATTTAAAAACCTAACCCCTAATTTATTTTAATATCTAAGATAGCCCATAATTTAATTTAATTTAATTTAATTAAGCCTTAATTCAATTCAATTTAATTAATCTAATTAATTAAATTGAATTAAATTAATATAATTAATTAAATTAAATTTATTTTAAAAATGGGGAAGATTAATTAATTATTAAATTATTAAATTATTTAAATAAGCATACCTTCTGACCGGAGGGTCTATTGATCTTGAGCTTCCACGGGTTTCGAAGGGGTGATTCGTCTGATGAGGGGGAACCAGTTCCCACTGATTTCGCTTCCATTGTCTCTGTTGAGGTTCTGCGGGACTTTCATAATTTCAATGGCCTCTCTGATTTTCCTTTTGTGACAATTGTCCTCCCTTGCAATTACCTTGGCGTCTTCCAAACACATGTGATGTTTGGTCTTGGATGAGTGTTCCGCAAGAGCTGACGTACGAGATCTATCATTCTTTATGTCAGCTGCGTGTTCTTTAAGCCTTGTTTTCAGAGATCGACCTGTTTCCCCAATATAACTCTTCCCACACGAGCAGTCAATCTTATACACTCCCTTGAGTTGCTGACGATCGATGTTGTCCTTAACTGACCTCATCATCTGCCTTATGGTCCCACATGTTGTAAATTGAATATCTATGTTTTTCTTTTTTAATATTTTCGCAATCTTGTCGGTAACCCCCTGGATGTACGGAAGGTAAACCCTCCCGTGATTCTCTTTGTCATCAGGGTTTCGCTTAGAGAGGGCCCTGTCTTGAGCCCTTTTTATAGCCTTCTTGATACTCCATTCTTTGTACCCAATGCTTTTGAAGACAGAGGTTAAGTGTTCAATCTCCTCCTTTAGGTGATCTGGGTCAGAAATCCTGAAAGCTCTGACAGCAAGGGTGTTTAAAACGCCAGATTTTTGGGACGGATGATGGTAAGAGTCAGCATGAAGATAGCTATCCGTGTGAGTCTTCTTTCTATAGACTTGGTGTCCTAAAGTTCCATCTTCCTTTCTACCGATCAGGACATCTAGAAAGGGGATCTTACCATTCTCTTCAAGTTCCATAGTAAATTTGATTTCAGAGGATAAGGAGTTCAGATGATTGAAGAATTTCTCAAGCTCCACTTTACCATGAGTCCAGTTCAGGTTGGTGTCATCAACGAATCTTTTCCACCATGCTGGTTTTAAGTGGAATGAGTCAAGGGATTTTTTCTCAAAGTGCTCCATGTACAGGTTAGCTACAATAGGTGAGAGTGGGGAACCCATGGCAACTCCTGAAATTTGCTCATAATAGTGATCTTGAAAACTGAAGAAGGTGGATCTTAAACAGATTTCCGCAAGTTTTGCTGTTTGAGGATCGGTGGCCATATTTATAACATGTATAGCTTCATCAAGGGGTATCTTTGTAAACAACGATACGACATCAAAGCTTACTAGAATATCATCTTTGTCCACCTTTTTATCTCTAATAAATTTAACAAAATCTGTTGAGTCTTTTATGAAGGAGTCTGTGTTACCAACCAGAGGTTTTAGGATTTTGGCTACATATTTAGCTAATTCATATGTAGGGGAACCAATGGTGTTGACAATTGGTCTGAGAGGGACCCCTTCTTTATGGATTTTCGGTAATCCATAGATTCTAGGAATAACCTCACATGTGGGCATCAACCTCTTTTTTAATTTGTCATCCAGGTTGGTTTCCATGATGGCTTTCTTGACTTGCCTCATCACCTTGGGAATTGGGTTGGAATTGATCTTTTTATAACTTCCACAACTCAAATGCTCATTCATTTTGTGAATGTAGTCTTCCTTGTTTAGCACAACTGTTGCTCCACCTTTATCAGCTTTTAGAACCACTATTTTATCATTATTACGAATAGACTTCAGAGCCTCTCTCCCTTCTTTATCAAGGTTACTCTTTGGGCGCTTTGATTTCAACAAGGCTAACGAACATTCCTGTCTTAATATTTCCCTGTCATTTGAGGAGAGACCTTGTGTCCCATTCTCAATGTTGCAAATGATGCTTTCGAAAGGGATGTCCTTTGGTGAGACTGCAAATCCCAAACCCTTGCTCAAGATTTTAATTTCTTCAGGATTGAGAATTGTAGATGAGAGATTCACAAGCTTTTTTCTTTGTGAATTCTGAACAAAGGGGTCCCCAACTCTATTAATGCCCACCCTATTAATGTTATCGCTGGAAGCATCAAGATTATTGCCCATCCCATAGTTTGAATTATTTGCAGCAACGAATTTTATATTCTTTAGGCGGCCTCTGTTCATAAGCGTATTATAATTCCTGACTCTTATATCCTTACTACTGCTATTAAAAACCGAATTACACAATCGCACTTTACTAACTGAACTGCTTGCGGAATTAATGTTATTAATTAATGTGCCTGACCTGCTTGCGGAATTAGTATTATTAATTAATGTGCTGGGAAATATATTTGAACCTGGGGCAGCGTAGGAAGCATTATTACCATAGTCGATCGGCCCCATCGTTTCACCTGCGCTGGTATGACATTCTTGACAAGCGTTAGTCATGGCATCTTCCTTCAGACCTGCGCTTCCAGCATTGATATTTCTTGAATCTGCGTTAATGTTTAATTGACCTGCGTTTCCTGCGATGATAGCCTTATTACCGTTGAACACCGAATCATTTTCTGAACCAGCTTTAAATTCAGCGTCTGAAACTGCGTTATCTGTGTTAATTAGTGGACCTCCGTTTCCTTCGATGGTATAACCTTTGATCACCTCTTCAGTGTTAAAATCAACTTCTGGACTTGCATTATTTTTCCTGTTATCACCTGCATCTGCGTTAAAATTCCCACCGGTGCTAACTTCTGAGCCTGGGCTAACGCTGGCATTACGGCTGTTTGCTGTACCCACTATCTGCTCTGCGTTAATATCTTCAACCTCCAGGCACGTTGGACCAGCATTAAAACTCAATGGATTTCTGTTTGCATTAATATCTTCAACCTCCAGGCACGTTGGACCAGCATTATTAAAACTTAATGGATTTCTGTTTGCGTTAATATCTTCAACCTCCAGGCACGTTGGACCAGCATTAACACTTAATGGATTTCTGTTTGCGTTTTTTGCCTTACTTGTGTTAATACCTTTGCTTTCATGAAGCACCGTATCGCTTCTTGAACCGGTGATGATATTATGATTAATCTCTAGACCGGAGTTAGTAATAACGCTTGAAGATGGACCCTCGATCTGCCCAACCGAATCAACTTCTGATCCTTCGATAATATCATGATTTGAACCAGTGTTTTTAATTATTGCTGAACCTGTGTTGACCTCTGGACCTGCAATTTTAATTAATGAGCCAGCGCAGGGATCACGATTGCTACTGACATTTCTGGAAATGCAGGTGACATCAGGGTTCAAAGCGGAATCATAAGGGGCAGCGTAGGAATCTGGAACAGTCCAGGATCTGTAGAAGTTATTATTCATGTTGTTGTTGCTGCCATTCATGCCATTTTCCAGCTGGGCTAACTTCCTAGATTGTCTTTCTCTGGCTATTCTTCCTTCTGTCTGCGCTTTTAATGCAGCTTTTGCATCAATAATTTTCCAAAGATCAAAGCTAATTTTCCCAGTTAGTTTCAGATGCCAGGAGAGGGCCAATTTGTTGAGATTATCCAAGGCTGCCCGTGTTCTCTTAATTTCACTTCTGATTAGGGCCAGGCTCAATTTTGAAAATGACCTATTATTATACTGATTAAGAAGCTTGTGATTAACCTTAGCAAATTGAGGAATGATTTTCTTGTTCCTACAGTGTTTCAGAAATTGCAGGTCCGCAGCTCTTCTCTCAATCTTTGTCCTCAGGATTTCGAGAGTACAGATCTCTTTCCATGTTTCCCCTCCGTACAGGGAAGTTATGTTGGTTTTCAAGCCTCTGTGGAAGTCTTTTGTAGCTTCATGTTCCGGATTATCCACAGTTTCCAGTTTAGTCTGTCGACGTTTCGAACCCCAACGGGGGTCCATCATCAGGACGCTTCTGAAGGATAGAAATGAGATGAACGCAAGAAGATGAGAGAGAGAGCACTGGAAACCTGAATATAAATACACAAAGGAACCCTAAACTGACAGCCGACATTACTTTTTATTAATAATATTAATTTGTTTTATAGTTGTAATTATTATTAATGAATTATTTAATATTCATTTTAATTTTATTATTTAGATTAATTAATCAATTATAATTAATATAATTAATTGCTATAATTGATAAAAAAAATTATTTAAATTGTTAAAATTAATTAAAATTCACTAATTACTTAATTTAAAGGGGATATTTAAAACCCTTATCATTTATTATTAATTGATATTTTTATTTGAATTGAGATATTATTATTTATATTAGATTACTAAGATTAATCTTGCTAATTCATATAACATTTACCTTATAAGAACACTATTTATTAAACCTAATTCCTTTATTCTTATTTTAATCAGATTTTATTTTTATTCTATAATAATTAAGTTTAATATTATATTAACTACTTATATTACATTCATTATATTAATTTTAAAAACCCTAATTCACTATATTACTAACCCTATGATGTTTTATATTATTTTAATTAATTTCAAGAAATTTATTATTAATTGTCTAAAATTTTTTAGCTTATTTATTAATAAAAATCTCAATTCTATACTATTAGCTAAAAATTACTTTAATGGATTATTTTTAATGGAATAAAATAAATTAAGTTAAATTCCAATCTTACTAAAACCTAATTCACTCAATGAATTTTTAATAATCATAATTTTAAATATTTTAATCATATTATATAATCATTAATGAGCCTTCTTAATATTATATGTTAATTAATACTTATTACTTTTTATTAAATATTTAAAAAAACTTAACCCCTTTTATTTTAATTAATTAAAAAACTAAACCCCTAATTTATTTTAATATCTAGATAGCCATAATTTTAATTTAATTTAATTTACATTAAGCCTAATTTCAATTTCAATTTAATTATCTAATTAATTAAATTGAATTAAATTAATATAATTAATTAAATTAAATTTATTTTAAAAATGGGGAAGATTAATTAATTATTAAATTATTAAATTATTTAAATAAGCATACCTTCTGACCGGAGGGTCTATTGATCTTGAGCTTCCACGGGTTTCGAAGGGGTGATTCGTCTGATGAGGGGGAACCAGTTCCCACTGATTTCGCTTCCATTGTCTCTGTTGAGGTTCTGCGGGACTTTCATAATTTCAATGGCCTGTCTGATTTTCCTTTTGTGACAATTGTCCTCCCTTGCAATTACCTTGGCGTCTTCCAAACACATGTGATGTTTGGTCTTGGATGAGTGTTCCGCAAGAGCTGACGTACGAGATCTATCATTCTTTATGTCAGCTGCGTGTTCTTTAAGCCTTGTTTTCAGAGATCGACTTGTTTCCCCAATATAACTCTTCCCACAGGAGCAGTCAATCTTATACACTCCCTTGAGTTGCTGACGATCGATGTTGTCCTTAACTGACCTCATCATCTGCCTTATGGTCCCACATGTTGTAAATTGAGTATCTATGTTTTTCTTTTTTAATATTTTCGCAATCTTGTCGGTAACCCCCTGGATGTACGGAAGGTAAACCCTCCCGTGATTCTCTTTGTCATCAGGGTTTCGCTTAGAGAGGGCCCTGTCTTGAGCCCTTTTTATAGCCTTCTTGATACTCCATTCTTTGTACCCAATGCTTTTGAAGACAGAGGTTAAGTGTTCAATCTCCTCCTTTAGGTGATCTGGGTCAGAAATCCTGAAAGCTCTGACAGCAAGGGTGTTTAAAACGCCAGATTTCTGGGACGAATGATGGTAAGAGTCAGCATGAAGATAGCTATCCGTGTGAGTCTTCTTTCTATAGACTTGGTGTCCCAAAGTTCCATCTTCCTTTCTACCGATCAGGACATCTAGAAAGGGGATCTTACCTTTCTCTTCAAGTTCCATAGTAAATTTGATTTCAGAGGATAAGGAGTTCAGATGATTGAAGAATTTCTCAAGCTCCGCTTTACCATGAGTCCAGTTCAGGTTGGTGTCATCAACGAATCTTTTCCACCATGCTGGTTTTGAGTGGAATGAGTCAAGGGCTTTTTTCTCAAAGTGCTCCATGTACAGGTTAGCTACAATAGGTGAGAGCGGGGAACCCATGGCAACTCCTGAAATTTGCTCATAATAGTGATCTTGAAAACTGAAGAAGGTGGATCTTAAACAGATTTCCGCAAGTTTTGCTGTTTGAGGATCGGTGGCCATCTTTATAACATGTATAGCTTCATCAAGGGGTATCTTTGTAAACAACGATATGACATCAAAGCTTACTAGAATATCATCTTTGTCCACCTTTTTATCTCTAATAAATTTAACAAAATCTGTTGAGTCTTTTATGAAGGAGTCTGTGTTACCAACCAGATGTTTTAGGATTTTGGCTACATATTTAGCTAATTCATATGTAGGGGAGCCAATGGTGTTGACAATTGGTCTGAGAGGGACCCCTTCTTTATGGATTTTCGGTAATCCATAGATTCTAGGAATAACCTCACATGTGGGCATCAACCTCTTTTTTAATTTGTCATCCAGGTTGGTTTCCATGATGGCTTTCTTGACTTGCCTCATCACCTTGGGAATTGGGTTGGAATTGATCTTTTTATAACTTCCACAACTCAAATGCTCATTCATTTTGTGAATGTAGTCTTCCTTGTTTAGCACAACTGTTGCTCCACCTTTATCAGCTTTTAGAACCACTATTTTATCATTATTACGAATAGACTTCAGAGCCTCTCTCCCTTCTTTATCAAGGTTACTCTTTGGGCGCTTTGATTTCAACAAGGCTAACAAACATTCCTGTCTTAATATTTCCCTGTCATTTGAGGAGAGACCTTGTGTCCCATTCTCAATGTTGCAAATGATGCTTTCGAAAGGGATTTCCTTTGGTGAGACTGCAAATCCCAAACCCTTGCTCAAGATTTTAATTTCTTCAGGATTGAGAATTGTAGATGAGAGATTCACAAGCTTTTTTCCTTGTGAATTTTGAACAAATGGGTCCCCAACTCTATTAATGCCCACCCTATTAATGTTATTGCTGGAAGCACCAAGATTATTGCCCATCCCATAGTTTGAATTATTTGCAGCATCGAATTTTATATTCTTTAGGCGGCCTCTGTTCATAAGAGTATTATAATTCCTGACTCTTATATCCTTACTACTGCTATTAAAAACCGAATTACACAATCACACTTTACTAACTGAACTGCTTGCGGAATTAATGTTATTAATTAATGTGCCTGACCTACTTGCGGAATTAGTATTATTAATTAATGTGCTGGGAAATATATTTGAACCTGGGGCAGCGTAGGAAGCATTATTACCATAGTTGATCGGCCCCATCGTTTCACCTGCGCTGGTATGACATTCTTGACAAGCGTTAGTCATGGCATCTTCCTTCAGACCTGCGCTTCCAGCATTGATATTTCTTGAATCTGCGTTAATGTTTAATTGACCTGCGTTTCCTGCGATGATAGCCTTATTACCCTTGAACACCGAATCATTTTCTGAACCAGCTTTAAATTCAGCGTCTGAAACTGCGTTATCTGTGTTAATTAGTGGACCTGCGTTTCCTTCGATGGTATAACCTTTGATCACCTCTTCAGCGTTAAAATCAACTTCTGGACTTGCATTATTTTTCCTGTTATCACCTGCATCTGCGTTAAAATTCCCACCGGTGCTAACTTCTGAGCCTGGGCTAACGCTGGCATTACGGCTGTTTGCTGTACCCACTATCTGTTCTGCGTTAATATCTTCAACCTCCAGGCACGTTGGACCAGCATTAAAATTCAATGGATTTCTGTTTGCGTTAATATCTTCAACCTCCAGGCACGTTGGACCAACATTATTAAAACTTAATGGATTTCTGTTTGCGTTAATATCTTCAACCTCCAGGTACGTTGGACCAGCATTAACACTTAATGGATTTCTGTTTGCGTTCCTTGCCTTACTTGTGTTAATACCCTTGCTTTCATGAAGCACCGTATCGCTTCTTGAACCGGTGATGATATTATGATTAATCTCTAGACCAGAGTTAGTGATAACGCTTGAAGATGGACCCTTGATCTGCCCAACCGAATCAACTTCTGATCCTTCGATAATATCATGATTTGAACCAGTGTTTTTAATTATTGCTGAACCTGTGTTGACCTCTAGACCTGCAATTTTAATTAATGAGCCAGCGCAGGGATCACGATTGCTACTGACATTTCTGGAAACGCAGGTGACATCAGGGCTCAAAGCGGAATCATAAGGGGCAGCGTAGGAATCTGGAACAGTCCAGGATCTGTAGAAGTTATTATTCATGTTGCTGTTGCTGCCATTCATGCCATTTTCCAGCTGGGCTAACTTCCTAGATTGTCTTTCTCTGGCTATTCTTCCTTCTGTCTGCGCTTTTAATGCAGCTTTTGCATCAATAATTTTCCAAAGATCAAAGCTAATTTTCTCAGTTAGTTTCAGATGCCAGGAGAGGGCCAATTTGTTGAGATTATCTAAGGCTGCCCGTGTTCTCTTAATTTCACTTCTGATTAGGGCCAGGCTCAATTTTAAAAATGACCTATTATTATACTGATTAAGAAGCTTGTGATTAACCTTAGCAAATTGAGGAATGATTTCCTTGTTCCTACAGTGTTTCAGAAATTGCAGGTCCGCAGCTCTTCTCTCAATCTTTGTCCTCAGGATTTCGAGAGTACAGATCTCTTTCCATGTTTCCCCTCCGTACAGGGAAGTTATGTTGGTTTTCAACCCTCTGTGGAAGTCTTTTGTAGCTTCATGTTCCGGATTATCCACAGTTTCCAGTTTAGTCTGTCGACGTTTCAAACCCCAACGGGGGTCCATCATCAGGACGCTTCTGAAGGATAGAAATGAGATGAACGCAAGAAGATGAGAGAGAGAGCACTGGGAACCTGAATATAAATACACAAAGGAACCCTAAACTGACAGCCGACATTACTTTTTATTAATAATATTAATTTGTTTATAATTGTAATTATTATTAATGAATTATTTATATTCATTTTAATTTTATTATTTAGATTAATTAATCAATTATAATAAATATAATTTTCTATAATTGATAAAAATTTTATTTAAATGTTAAATTAATTAATTTATTTTAAATGGGGATATTTAAAACCCTTATCATTTATTTGAATTGAGATATTATTATTTATATTAGATTACTAAGATTAATCTTGCTAATTCATATAACATTTACCTTATAAGAACACTATTTATTAAACCTAATTCCTTTATTCTTATTTTAATCAGATTTTATTTTTATTCTATAATAATTAAGTTTAATATTATATTAACTACTTATATTACATTCATTATATTAATTTTAAAAACCCTAATTCACTATATTACTAACCCTATGATGTTTTATATTATTTTAATTAATTTCAAGAAATTTATTATTAATTGTCTAAAATTTTTTTAGCTTATCTATTAATAAAATCTCAATTATACTATTAGCTAAAATTACTTAATTGGATTATTTTTAATGGATAAAATAAATTAAGTTAATTCAATCTTACTAAAACCTAATTCACTCAATTAATTTTTAATAATCATAATTGTTTAATTTATTTTAATTCATATTTATATAATCATTAAATTGAGCCTCTTAATATTATATTAATTAATACTATTACTTTTTATTAAATTAATTTTAAAAACTTAACCCCTATTTTATTTTAATTAATTTAAAAACCTAACCCCTAATTTATTTTAATATCTAAGATAGCCCATAATTTAATTTAATTTAATTTAATTAAGCCTTAATTCAATTCAATTTAATTAATCTAATTAATTAAATTGAATTAAATTAATATAATTAATTAAATTAAATTTATTTTAAAAATGGGGAAGATTAATTAATTATTAAATTATTAAATTATTTAAATAAGCATACCTTCTGACCGGAGGGTCTATTGATCTTGAGCTTCCACGGGTTTCGAAGGGGTGATTCGTCTGATGAAGGGGAACCAGTTCCCACTGATTTCGCTTCCATTGTCTCTGTTGAGGTTCTGCGGGACTTTCATAATTTCAATGGCCTCTCTGATTTTCCTTTTGTGACAATTGTCCTCCCTTGCAATTACCTTGGCGTCTTCCAAACACATGTGATGTTTGGTCTTGGATGAGTGTTCCGCAAGAGCTGACGTACGAGATCTATCATTCTTTATGTCAGCTGCGTGTTCTTTAAGCCTTGTTTTCAGAGATCGACCTGTTTCCCCAATATAACTCTTCCCACAGGAGCAGTCAATCTTATACACTCCCTTGAGTTGCTGACGATCGATGTTGTCCTTAACTGACCTCATCATCTGCCTTATGGTCCCACATGTTGTAAATTGAGTATCTATGTTTTTCTTTTTTAATATTTTCGCAATCTTGTCGGTAACCCCCTGGATGTACGGAAGGTAAACCCTCCCGTGATTCTCTTTGTCCTCAGGGTTTCGCTTAGAGAGGGCCCTGTCTTGAGCCCTTTTTATAGCCTTCTTGATACTCCATTCTTTGTACCCAATGCTTTTGAAGACAGAGGTTAAGTGTTCAATCTCCTCCTTTAGGTGATCTGGGTCAGAAATCCTGAAAGCTCTGACAGCAAGGGTGTTTAAAACGCCAGATTTCTGGGACGGATGATGGTAAGTGTCAGCATGAAGATAGCTATCCGTGTGAGTCTTCTTTCTATAGACTTGGTGTCCCAAAGTTCCATCTTCCTTTCTACCGATCAGGACATCTAGAAAGGGGATCTTACCTTTCTCTTCAAGTTCCATAGTAAATTTGATTTCAGAGGATAAGGAGTTCAGATGATTGAAGAATTTCTCAAGCTCCGCTTTACCATGAGTCCAGTTCAGGTTGGTGTCATCAACGAATCTTTTCCACCATGCTGGTTTTGAGTGGAATGAGTCAAGGGCTTTTTTCTCAAAGTGCTCCATGTACAGGTTAGCTACAATAGGTGAGAGCGGGGAACCCATGGCAACTCCTGAAATTTGCTCATAATAGTGATCTTGAAAACTGAAGAAGGTGGATCTTAAACAGATTTCCGCAAGTTTTGCTGTTTGAGGATCGGTGGCCATCTTTATAACATGTATAGCTTCATCAAGGGGTATCTTTGTAAACAACGATACGACATCAAAGCTTACTAGAATATCATCTTTGTCCACCTTTTTATCTCTAATAAATTTAACAAAATCTGTTGAGTCTTTTATGAAGGAGTCTATGTTACCAACCAGAGGTTTTAGGATTTTGGCTACATATTTAGCTAATTCATATGTAGGGGAGCCAATGGTGTTGACAATTGGTCTGAGAGGGACCCCTTCTTTATGGATTTTCGGTAATCCATAGATTCTAGGAATAACCTCACATGTGGGCATCAACCTCTTTTTTAATTTGTCATCCAGGTTGGTTTCCATGATGGCTTTCTTGACTTGCCTCATCACCTTGGGAATTGGGTTGGAATTGATCTTTTTATAACTTCCACAACTCAAATGCTCATTCATTTTGTGAATGTAGTCTTCCTTGTTTAGCACAACTGTTGCTCCACCTTTATCAGCTTTTAGAACCACTATTTTATCATTATTACGAATAGACTTCAGAGCCTCTCTCCCTTCTTTATCAAGGTTACTCTTTGGGCGCTTTGATTTCAACAAGGCTAACAAACATTCCTGTCTTAATATTTCCCTGTCATTTGAGGAGAGACCTTGTGTCCCATTCTCAATGTTGCAAATGATGCTTTCGAAAGGGATTTCCTTTGGTGAGACTGCAAATCCCAAACCCTTGCTCAAGATTTTAATTTCTTCAGGATTGAGAATTGTAGATGAGAGATTCACAAGCTTTTTTCCTTGTGAATTTTGAACAAAGGGGTCCCCAACTCTATTAATGCCCACCCTATTAATGTTATCGCTGGAAGCACCAAGATTATTGCCCATCCCATAGTTTGAATTATTTGCAGCATCGAATTTTATATTCTTTAGGCGGCCTCTGTTCATAAGAGTATTATAATTCCTGACTCTTATATCCTTACTACTGCTATTAAAAACCGAATTACACAATCGCACTTTACTAACTGAACTGCTTGCGGAATTAATGTTATTAATTAATGTGCCTGACCTGCTTGCGGAATTAGTATTATTAATTAATGTGCTGGGAAATATATTTGAACCTGGGGCAGCGTAGGAAGCATTATTACCATAGTCGATCGGCCCCATCGTTTCACCTGCGCTGGTATGACATTCTTGACAAGCGTTAGTCATGGCATCTTCCTTCCTTGATTCACTGTGTTTCCCAAATTCCATGCAAAGGAGAGGACCCCGCAGACATCTCAGAAGGAAAGAGCAGTGACTTGGCCATCGCAGAGGCCATGAAGAAAAAATACAAGCTAGCAAAGAGGAAAAGGGGCTATGCCATATCCAGCATCAATGACAAATCAATGAAAGTGGCAACCCAAACACTGGTTGGTAAAGTTATGCACAAGTTCCGCGCAAATGAGGTACCCGCGCTGGTGGTCACACTAGCTGAGCAGTGTGCGGAGGAGGTCCAATTTAATTGGGCTGAGTTCCTGTGCAAGGAGTTTTTGGAGAATTGCCTTGAAGCTCGGGAACAGGGCAAAACATTCCACTATGCATGGTTTCTGCTATCCATAGTGCTCGTGGTAGGGGAATTACTAGAGGATAGTCAATTCCCCACAATTGACAGAGATCTACTAGAGGCCACAAAGTATGCTTTGCTCTGGGCCACAAAGGATGCCACTAGGATCCATGGAACCAAAATATTCTAGTTGTTCATGGAGATGAACCTCAGAATGGGGATCAACCGTAAGCTGTGATTATCACCCATTATCCACAACAACCTTCAGGGTTTCACAAAATTTAAAGTGGACATCCATAGCATTTATATTAGAGTGCAAAAGGACCCAACTAAACAATGGAGAAATCTACCCTTTGTAGCTACAGATGATGTCATCTTTAATTTCCTTGAGACATGATTGCTAGAGTGGCGCACCCTAGACATCATAGAGATAGATAAGTCAATGGCACAAAGGAAGAAAGAAGAGGCCAAACTACGCATCTCACATTTGGCAGAAAAGGGAAGGAAGGAGGCAACAATAGCAGTAGTACCATAGGAGGTAGCTGCGAAGGTGCACGAGGGAAAAATGTCGCCTTCGCATGGGTAGGAAGTAGAGGAAGAAGAGGAAGGCATGGACCTATAAACCATGTCAATGCAGTTGAAGCACCCACATTCAACCAAGTGGTTAGAGCCGTGCAAGAAGGTTAAGCGTTATGAAACCAGCTCAAGAAAATATAGAAAAGATAGATCAACGCCTTAGAATTCAGCCTCTTCAAGGGGGCAACCTCCTTTACATTACATAAATGAACAATTCTTGGATGATACAAATGAAAAGACCTCCTTTCTATATATATGAGTCTAAGGGGTCATAACATAATCAAAGCCGACATAACAATAATAATGTGAGGGCACAATAATAACAATAGTGGGCTTCTATGGGGCACAATAGTAACAATATGGGCATTATGTGGGTACGTCAATATAATAAGTGGGTTGTACTAATAACAATAAGGGGTTACACTAGTAGTATAGGGGCCTAACATGCCCCTCTCCTTCAGAAAGCATTGTCTTCAACGCTTGAGTAGTTCTTGATGCTTCTGTATAAAATTCTTGTCCTCCCATGTGGAATCTTCAGTGGGTAAGTTCTTCCACTTGATGCGATACTATGAAATTGATCGATTTCGTAGCTGTTGGGTTCTTGTTTCTGTGACTGTTCCAGGTTCCAATATGATTTTTCCTTCCTCTTCAATTTTTGGCAATATTGTTTGAATTGGGATCTTTTGCAACTTTTGAATAAGTGGCCATACTTGTTTTTCCTTCTTCCATTCATCCCTTTCTTTGTTTATCCAATCTAGTTGGATAATAGAAATATAAAAAACAATGCTTCCACATCCTCATCCTTTCTTGGGAGCGCATCTGCAAAAAAAAAATTCTTCCATTTTCTATAGATGATGTCAAAGTCATAACCCAACATATTTGTGACACATTTTTTCTGTTCTTATAAAGATAATAGTTGTTCTAAAAAGTATTTAAGACTATCATGAACCATTTTTACCTTGAAGTGTCTTCCCATTCGGTAAGGTTGCCATTTCTTAAGTGCATGTAGTATTGCCAACATTTCCTTCTCATAAATAGCTTGCTTGAGATGTAGCAGTAAAAATACCCAATCACCTAATCAAAACATTTTCACTACGAGGTGATTTACTGTTGTTTCATTCGATTTTGCACCAAAGTGGCGTTATCCTTTAAAAGTTGGAGAACTTGTTGTTGATGCTCGATGTGATCTTTCACTACTTGAACCTTTTTCTTCTTGATATGTCCTTCTACATTTAGAGTTTGAGGAGTGGTAATTTCTTTCAATCCTTTGCAAGATATGGTCGGATTCATTTCGTGATGCTCAATATGATCTTTCATTTCTTGCACCTTTTTCTTCCTGATATGTCCTTCTATCTTGAGAGTTTGAGGAGTGGTAATTCTTGCCAATGCTTTACAAGATATGGTCTAATTCATTTCTTCCTTCTCTGCAATTGGGTCCTGGTGTATATCCTCTTCTTTTGATGTTTCTTGATCCTTTTCTTCATCCTTTTCATACTCTATGTAAAATAATTTCTTCTCAGCACACTTATGACCTTTAGTGCATTTGCTATCACAATTGTAACAAAGCCCTTTTTCTCTTTTTTCTTCCAATTGTTGTGGTGTAACCCTTGTAGGTTGTGGAAGGCTAGGAGAAGCAACACTTCCATCTTTATAGTTGTGAGGGGTAGACTTCCTTGTTGCCACAATTTTGCTTTTCACTATGTCAAAAATCCCTTTTACTCTTTCCAATTGTTGTGGTGTTGCTCTAAAGAAGGTGTTGCTCTTTGTATCCTCATAATGTGCTATCACTTCCTCCGTGAAAATTGACCACGTAACAAGTTTTTTACAAAAACAAAGCCCTTTATACCATAAAAATTGGTCCATTTCTAAATATGAAGATGCAATACATACCTTTTGTAACAGTGGTACACCATGTAGATCAAAATATTGCTCCATCTGATGTATCCAATTTACCGGATCCTTGCCATCAAACTTCCTCATCTTGTTTTTTCTTGATTTTATGAGCTCGATCTTGAAATGAATGTAACTCTGTACTTTCAGATCTTTAAGTTATAAAATTGCAACCTGTAGTAGCCCTCTATGTCATATTGCCAATGCCACTAGTCTGATCCAAATTAGATTCTCCAAGGAAGAGTTATGTGAAATCTCCCACAGTGACCTGATTATAGAATAGTTTAGTAGAGGGAACGTGTACGACGTGCCACGAGTCACTGTTTCAACCTTTGGCTCTCAAAACTATATACAAGGAAATATAGTTCATCCTCTTTCTGTACCTTCTTACGAAATTTCAATCCAATTCTCATAGAGAAAGTTATGGCAATTTTCCCCAGGTCACCTGTTTGGAATGTAATTTATGAGTCTACAAAAATACCAACTTCCTCAGATCATATCTTCGCCAAATATAGCGCAACAAGCTCTGAAATTCGGACCTGAGATTTAGTGAGATGTCTTCTCAAATGGGTTTTTTTTCAACTTCTGAAACGTCACAGAAAAACATTACAGCGAAAATGCCATGATGACCTGTTTGTAGCAGCGAAACCCTAGAATCCAAAGCTCTGATACCAAATGTTATGAAACCAGCTCAAGAAAAGATAGAAAAGATAGCTCAACGCCTTAGAATTCAGCCTCTTCGAGGGGACAACCTCCTTTACATTACATAAATGAACAATTCTTGGATGATACAAATGAAAAGACCTCCTTTCTATATATATGAGTCTAAGGGGTCATAACATAATCAGAGCTGACATAACAATAATAATGTGAGGACACAATAATAACAATAGTGGGCTTCTATGGGGCACAATAGTAACAATATGGGCATTGTGTGGGTACGTCAATATAATAAGTGGGTTGTACTGATAACAATAATGGGTTACACTAGTAGTATAGGGGCCTAACATTAAGGCATCGAAGTTTTCCATTGACCGGATCACCCAAACTGAGGGTGATCTGCATGCCATCACCAAAACAATACAGGATGTCACCTCTGAGGCCCTCCAAAATTTTATGTAGGAGAACTAGATTTTATTGGGGGCCCTCAAAGCATAGCTGTAGGAGTTGCAGGTGCACCCTCCTCAGGCTGGTACCCTTTTAACCAGCCTCACAGAAGGCACAACAATGATAGAATAGATGTTGCGTGCTCGGGTGATGAATACCGTAGTGATACCAAAAGGGGCACTAGTAACAAAAAATGAGGCTGACAAGTCTATTATTAAAGCGATGAAAGGTCTCACTAAAAATCTGGTTGCACTCCCGTGAGAGCCCTTATATGTTTTGCATGATGGCATAACTGTAGAGCTGCGAGCTAGGGAGAGTCGCACACTTCAGGTCCTTAGCGAGCAAAAATCAACATGGAACAATTGAGCTTGCAGTGCGATGAAGTGGTGTCATAGAATTGACAGCTAGTATAGGTAATAGATGACGGCTACCAAAGAATCCCGAAACTGGCCATCCTAGTGGACATACCAGAAAAGGTACACATCCACAGGTTAGCAATAGGGGTGCATGAGGCACAGGAGGAAATGACAAAGGTTCAGCTGGAGTTGAACCTTCAAATCACCGAGTTGCGGTTAAAGGCACAGTCGTCCACCCCTCTGAAAGTCAAAGAACAATGCACTAGCACTATCATAGTGGTACTGGATGAGATTGGTAGTGCAGTGCAAGACTGCACCAACATGATGGAAAAATTACTTGAGGTCCTCACAAATCTGCAGGAGGACCCCAATATCCAGCACCTTGAGATAAAGGCACGAGAACTCCAACAATAGTATGACAGCATCCAAGGAATTGCACAGATGGTGGTCCTCACTCAAAAGCTCACGCGAATGCAATAGGTTAAAGCGCTGAAAGAACTGGTGGACACGACATGACACAAGGAAGCAGTCTTGAAGGTGCCCATTCATCCTTGGATCGATGAGGCCTTCACCATCATAACAGAAATTGAAGGCAAGCTCACAAACATGCTGGGGATGCACACACTGATGCAGAGAAGCACTTCCAACACAGAGGTCTCAGAACAACGTATGCAGCAGATCTAGCAAGTAGCAACTCAGTGCACCACCGACCTTGTAGCAGTTCGAGTAGAGTTGGAGGGACTCCACATGAAGATCTTCGCGCCAACAGATTGACTCAAGGGCGAGTCAAAATTTTTGTGTTGGGAGCATGTTGGGCATGGAATCCCCCCAAGGCATGTTTTGTGGCTTAAAGCCCAAGTTTTGACCAAGTCTTTTGTAAAAGCTCCCTGAATTGCAGGTGTGGATCATGAAGTCATAATAGAGTCACAGGGTTGTCCGCCCTAGTTTTGTAATGTAATGTCAGCTGGATAGACCTACCCATGATCCACGGACCATGGGATTGTATAAATAGAGCAAGGCTCTAAGTGTAAAAGGGAACTAACGAAGAGAAGATAATGATGAGAAGTCTAAGTGATTGAGTCAAAGTGAAAAGTGTGTCTGTGGGTCGTAGAGTAGGAGAAGGCTTTGCAGTTGAGTGCGCAGAGGCCTAGTAGTCCACGGTTGAGTGCGCAAACCCTTGTAGCTAAGTGCACAGGGTAGTTCAAGTTTCTAATTGTGGGTAAAATCAATAAAGAGAAGCTTTACTACATTTTTTTGTATCCTTTCTAGGTTTAATGCATGATTGATATAAGTTGCAAGTATATTTTTTCTTTACTACACAGACTTGTATGAATGTTTTGTATAACTAATTATTACTTAAGGCATTTAAGTAGGCGAATATAATTAACTAATATTGTAATATAAGTAAATATCATGGGGGATAGTGCAGAGCACGATGCACAGCCCCTAGGTAGGACCACGTGAAGGTAGTGTATCAGGCCGTGAGGGACGGGAAGGTGCGTGAAGCAACCTACGTGCAGGAACAAACAGTGGACGATTCGAACTTCTCAAACATCTCCAGGGTACGAAAACCTAGTTCTAGCACCCTCCCATACTACTTCCGGTGAGACTTAAGTCTGCACTCCACGGGTTGTTGCTGAAAGGGCCAGTAGTACCGGGATTTGTTTGGCTAATTAACTCCAAACTTGGGCTAGGCCCCAACAAGCCAACATACTTCCTTTTATATCTCGTTGTAGAAAAATCAACTATTGGTATGGTTCTAGTTCAAGAATATGATGCTTTCATTGAGCATGTAATCTATTATCTGAGTAGAGGCTTAGTGGGCCCTAAACTGCGATATTCTCCCATTGAGAAATTAGCTTTGGAAGTTGTCCATGTTGTCCAGTGACTTAGACATTATATTATTCTTAGAAAAAATTTCACCTTAGCAACCATCAATCCATTTTAATTTGTTCTCAGTAGGTGAGTGATTGGGGAAAAATACAATAGATTGATTTCCATTTTACAAGAGTTCTATCTCAAATACAAGTTAGCTAAGTTTAAGAAATCTTTAGTATTTGCAGAATTGATCTCAGAGTTTCCTTGTGAGGAAGATAGTTTATGAGGAATATTTTCCTAATGAACATATTTTTCTTATTTCCTCGCAATATCCTTGGTATGGAGATATCATTATATATCTCCAGACTTCAATGTTTCCTCTCACTTTTGCGAAGGATGAACATAGAAAGTTATGTCATTTGGCTAAAAGTTACATTATTATACCTGACACTTTATATTGACATGGGGTTGATTCAATCCTTAGATGTTGTTTAACCTTAAAAGAAGTTGAGTCTATGCTAAATAATTTCCATAGTGGAGCTTGTGGTGGTCATCTATCTAGGCTTGCAATAGCCCAAAAAAAATTTCATACAGGCTACTTTTTGCCATCGATCTTCAAGGATTGTGTTGGAGCGGTCAAGAGATGCCACCCTTGTAGATTTTATACTCTCAAAATGTGAATGCATCCAACTATGCTCTTCCCTATGATCATTTTTGGTCCATTCACGAAATGGGGTATTTTTTTTACTACTTGCAATCGACCTTCGGCAGGA
Organism: Pinus taeda; assembly: GCA_000404065.3. Classification (NCBI taxonomy): domain Eukaryota; kingdom Viridiplantae; phylum Streptophyta; class Pinopsida; order Pinales; family Pinaceae; genus Pinus; species Pinus taeda. The sequence goes on from APFE030233935.1 coordinate 20,004, forward strand.
AATCATAAGTATATCATCATAGCTATCGACTACTTTACTAATTGGGTCAAGGCTATGCCTACTTTCATGAATGATGGTGAAACAAAAGCCCTGTTTCTCTTCAATAAAGTCATTTCCTAGTTTGGTATTCCTAAAGAGATTGTCACTGACCATGGCAATCATTTCCAAAATCAGATGATGTCAGAATTGGCTCTTAAGTTGGGTTTTCAATAAGAGCATTCATCTCCTTATTATCCTCAAGCCAATGGGAAGGTTGAAGTCATGAATAAATCCCTCAAAATAATCTTGCAAAGGATGATTAACAAATCTCAATTCAATTGGCACATTATGTTATATCCAACACTTTGGGCATGCCAAATGTCAGTCAATACTGATATAGGTTTTACTCCTTTTCAACTACTTTATGGGTTGGATTCAATTTTTCCTGTGGAATGTGAAATTCCATCCCTTAAATTAGTTATTGAACTTCTTCCAAATACTTCTAGTATTGAAGAATTCCTCGTTCATTTGGAACATATCAGTGAGCAATGTCGAGTTACAACCATAATCAATGAAGTTCATAAAAAAGAGTAAAAACTCAATATGATAAGGTTGTATGCCCTGGGGTTTTCTCTAAAGCTGATCTTGTCCTGGTTTATGACCAGCAAAGGCACTTGGGGGCATGCAAGTTCAAATCTATGTGATACAGTCCCTTCATTGTCAAAAATTTCTTGAAAAGGGGAACTTATGAGTTGGTTGATTTTGAGGGAAATGAGTTGGCAGAGCCCAAAAATGGGCTCTATCTTAAAAATTTTGGCCTAACACTTTCTTGATTGTAAATATTGTATATTTGTGCATATCTATCTATCAGTTTCATTGTGATGTTGATATTTTTTATCTTCTTTGGCAGGTATTGATAAACGATTTGATATATCTAAGGTTCACTGATGGTGCTAGTAGACACACCCGGAACCTTGCTTTTGTGGCTTGGGTGATTTATTATCTATCTAGCTAGTTGTTGGTTTCAAGAGGCATATGTATCAATCCTGATTCAAACAATGTTGCCAAATATACTGCTGTCATTAATTTAGAATCTGAGGCAATATCTCTTGGTATTGATTCATTAGTAGTATACTTGGATTCACAACTGATGGTATCTCAATTAAATAACATCTATTGTGTGAGAGATCCTTATTTATATCGCCAATTCGTGAGAGTGCATTTATTACAGAGATCATTTATTTATATCACATTTATTCATATTCCATGATTAGAAAATTCATTTGTAGATTCTATCGCTAATAAAGCATTAGATTGGCACATAAATCATTCATCACATTAACAATAAAAGATAATTGAAGAATAATTTGTATATATATGATCATCATGGTGAAACCATCAGTACATAGACAAAGTTTTATGTTTAGAATAATATACAAAATTGGGACAAAAACACCCTACAAAATTAGGGATTATGCCCATAATCATGTATAATAAAAAATATATGGTCATCCATCTATGGGTCCTACTCAGCACGAGCAGCATGAAAGAAGACCATGGTAGTTGCCACCCATCGGAACAGTCACAACCAATCACATGGTACTCCTACCATGCGCCTTTGCATCTCCTCCACAAGGTATTATATAGCTGACATAGGTACTTGGTGAGTTAGTCTCACCAAGTTTCTCTATACAGTATGAAGATTCCTCTCAGTATTAGCTGCGACTCCCTCCCTCTCTCTTCCGTGACACCTGTACCTAGGGAGACCCTCAGGTCTTATTGGTCCAACATCTGTGTCATGATCAAAATAATTTTATAAGTATTTGCCTCATCAAAAAATATTTTTCAATTTATTTATACTTAAGTTCTAAAATAAATCTAATAAGTCTAAAAACTTAAAATCATTTATACGTATGGCTCCCCACACTGCATCTGGTGGCAACACCAGATCTAGATCTCCTTTGAAGTCCATGCCAGCATAGGGGTAGTCTTCAACTTCTATGACTTGTTGTTCCTACCAGGAGAAGAACTCGTCATCAAAAGTGCTTCTAGGGACCTCACTGCCCCCTAGTCTCTTCATTATATCAAACCATCTAGCCATTTGAGTATCCCTCAGGCTACTGACGCTAGACAATACCTTGGATCGAAGCCCTGGTACACTCTCATAGAAGAAGGAGCACAAGATGGTTCCATATCCTAAGTTCTTTGTTTGACCCTTTCAGATGGATGTAAGTTGTTTATTCATGTTGGCCAAGAGGGATGTGCACCAACCAAAATTTGACGTGAGACACTCTACTGCTAGACTCCTTGAAACTCGAGAAGCCTTATGTAAAGAAGTTGAACCATTCACTCTCGCAATGGTAAAGAGAATAATTTGTAAGGCTAAGCTCTCTACATGTTTAATTGGAATCTAGGTTCTAATCTTCTCGATGTTTCCTGGGTAGTAGATGTGTACGTAGTCCTCTATACTGAGGCTCCCTCTTGTTCTTCCTGTTGAGTTGACCCTCTCTCCTCTTCGAGAAAGACCAGCAATGAAATAGATATCCTCTATTTCTATCCTTAGAGGTATTTGGTCAAAAATAAAAGCATCTTCTTCTAGATCCCAATAATGTATCAACATCTCAAGCAATCTGGTATTTGCCTTCATATTTGGCATTCTGAAAATTTTCAATCATCCGCATCCTGATAAGGCTTCTAATGAAATTGGGTCATCCATCACTTCATTATCAATCACACTATGTTCCCTTTTTCTCCACTAATTAAAATTCTGCAAAACAAATGTTTTTGATCATTAAAAACTGTGTTTTAAATTTTAAAATTGCACGCACACGGGTTCGGTGTGTACACAGTCGTGTATAGGGCCATTCTATATGCAGGTCTACCGTGTCCAACTCGCATGCACACAGAGAATAATTTTTAAACTATTTTTCCTACGGTGAAATTTTCAGAAAAAAAACATTTGAAAGGGATAAAAATTTACCTAAAATTCATTTAGAATATTACCTGGATAGTTGAAGGCTGAACGAATAGACAAATTGGATGGATGGAGTTTTCTTGAGTTTTTTGTCCAGATCTCCTTCACTCACTTATTCACAACACAAATGAAAAAATTGTAAGTCAAAATGTCTTTATATAGGTTGAGATGTAAAAACACTTTTTTGAAAGTTCATTTTTTTTTCTTTGCAAAACTTTATGAACTTTGTGACCTTTTTGGCTTGGAGTGTTGGGATGGGTCATTTTTTTAGGACACTTTGGATATTTTGAGAGACTTCTTTGATTCTATGACTACATACCTGTCATGGCAGGTATCATTTTTTCACTGGCATATACGTTAGGGGATATCATTTTCCATAGCATTTTGCATACTAGCCTCTATACTGTTATATATTGGCCATAGGATCGACCACATCATGTCTTGGTTCTTAAACCATTTTCACTCATTGACTTATAAAATCATGAAATGATGGTAGATCCAACCTTTACATGGGCATCTTAGTTAGATCCTCACTAGCATATGTTTCCCATGTTGCTATACTGTGTAGGTTCAGGAGTCCTATTTAGTCTCGACATGACTTGTGCGTTGAAGCTTCATTCTCTTACTTCTTCGCTATTTTTATGTATTTATACCCTAGAGGATCCTTTGTGTTGAGTTGTACCACTACATTGCATGTTGACTATTTGCCTCTTTTTGGCCTTAAGCTGGCTTCACTTGGACTCGTGTATAAGACACATTTTGACCATGTCTTTCTGCAAAATAAACATTGCAATCACTTAGCCTCTACAACTTGACACCTGTTTCCCATGGAAAGAGCATTCCTTTGAGTGTCATTGGCCAATTTTGTCACATTTCATTGAGCATAGGAATGTTCACCTGCCAAGAACTATCGCATCTATATCTGGACACTCGTTCTTTCCACTATACCATGGGCATTCTTTTATTATTTTTTAGGCTTTATAAATATGAAAAAGACAAAAAAAAAAGAGTGGGAACAAGACATTACTTCCATAATTGATGGCACCTAGAGTCAGTTGTGTCACCCTTGAACAAAGCACTCAAAATTAAGTATTTCCTCGATTGGGATGGGGTTTAGTTTGACTTAGGAGAGCATTAACCTTGTTATTGAGTCATTACTCCTCTAGTTGGTTATCTCTTCCAATCATATGGAGAGATTTTTTGTGCCTCTTACATGACAAACTTATACAAAGTTATCATATGCTTCCATATTGTCACATTTCAGTCATTATTTTGTTCAAGGGAAGTAAACTTGAGGCGGCCTTTCTGTGGTGTCCCTTGACTTATTTTCAGTTGTCCATCCCTGGTTGTCAAAGTCATATTCACTATCACATTAGCTATTTACTCCTTTGCCAGTTTGAGAAGGTCTCCATTGACTTCTTGTTGGTGGGTCTTGCTCTTATCGACTACAACAAATTTCTCTAACAGTAGACCTAGAGCCACACCCTGGCCCTATTTTCATTATTTATAGGTGACCTTGCGCTCAACATCGATTAGTATCATGGGTCTTTGACTAAGTGGCTTCCCTTGTGTTCAACGTCAACTTTCATTATCACACATTGGGATTCATGCGGTACCTTGGTTTCCATTTGACCCTATTGGTGGATTCCCTGCCTCTGTGTCAACTTTCATTATTGGTTGGTTCAAAGGGTTTCTATCGTGCACTAGCCACATCTTATGTATGTCAGAAATATGCTTCGGTTTGGTTACTACATATTTCTTTGTCTAATTCCTTCCACATTATTGGCCTCTGGGTTGCAATCGCATTGGACTGATGAAGGATGCTTTAATGTCTTCCTTCCAGCAGATCTTTTCCTATTGACTTCAACTCGTTGCTCTAGGAACAAGGTCTAGAGTCCATTTGGGATTACCTTAGGGTTTGCAATCATCAGTGGTAGAATCTTTCGCTATCAACAGTGGGAATACAACATTGTCTCTTGATTGATATATTCTTCCAAGTGTTTGACTTCAGATCATTTATTCGCACTTGTTAGATTGTACTGGGTACCTTGAATCTCATCATCATTATCATTGAGTAGTCTCGTGTTTGTTAACGGTATACATCAATGACCGGTAATCAAATGATTTCTCACATGGTCAACTTCAGATCATTTATTCCCATTGTGTAGAAATGTACCACCGTGGTCGGTGAAGACCTTGGGTTTACATCAACATTTGTTGGTTCACTTTCCAATCCCTCTTGTTTATGCTAGTTAGATCATCTACCTTATATGTTGTAGTTCATTACATAGACATCCTATATGTTGGCACCCGAATTACGTGTAGTACCATTTGTTCCACTATTTGAATTGGTACTTTTGCATCAACATTATGACTTCAATGATCAGCTTTCTACTTCAGCATCATTGATCAGTTCTTTATATGTGATATTGTGACATGTACTTATATGGATATGATCGGTTGATCTACTATGTATTTTCATTTCAATTATACTTGTATACATATTGGGTTGCTTTTTTATTTAATATGAAAACATGCCTTATTATCTCTTAGCATGGATATGCCTACCTTAGACAACGACTTTCTTTTTTATCTCTTCCACTGGCTTGGCAGGCTAGAATCTAGTGAACTCCTCTTAGGTCTTAGCATGATTCTTTCTATACACTTAATACATTTCGGCCATCATGTACCCCTTTTGACCTCATATATTAGGGGGCATATGTTATAGCACCATTTACCACATTGGTAAATTTGATGCTCTATGACATGGCCTAGGGCAACCCTTCCCTACCATACTTGGTCCAAATTCTAAATAATAATGTTTTAAATCCCATACACAATTTTTCTCTATATAAAGCACATGTGCACACAAGTCAATCTCTACCCAACCTGTGTATATGTGTTAAAACATTAAAAAAAAAATAATCTCCATTAATTCAGGCAAATTTTACGGGCTTGACCTAATACTCACCCATTATATCCCATGGCCCAATTGTTTCCCAGCTGAAAAAACTAATTTGGAGAAGTATAAATAAACCTCCATGGGAAGGCCTAAGGAAAAGATTAGATATTGATATTATATTGATTACATCCTTGATAAAGTCTCAAGATATCCTTGTGCCTTCTGCACTCCCAAGTCATAGGAAACCCCTGTTTCCTTCTTGAGATGTCCATCATCCCTTCATGACATCCTTGTGTATACCTATGAAGGAGGATTTCTAAGGCCTTGGAAGGATGGATCTGAAGGATGGTTTTGTTTGGAGTCGGCGGACAACTCAGGTTGTAGTTCTTCCATATTTTCTTTAGCTTACATTCACAAAAGAGATGATGTCTTCTTCTTGATGATTATGGTCTTTATGCATTAATTTATGTCATGATTTGGTTATAAAATATTATGTTAATGCTTATTTACTTATATTCTTATATGACCTAACATTGATATCATGAACAAGCTTCACTTATTTTTTGTGTATATGCTTTTCCTTGAATGAATTGTAGGTCCTAAAGCGCAAGGAAGAAGTAGAGGGTTTGGATCCTACAAGAACAACCTCAAACATAGGACCTACTAGTAAGACCTTCTATACCAACTTTAAATGTTTAAGTATTAGGATTGCATGTTTGTATGTCTCTTTATGTTGTATGCCCTCCAATCTGTTGGGGTTCTCAACCCAAGACCCTAGCGTGATTCTACCCAAAACACTTGTGTTTTTTTTTTGTTTTTTCTTTAGAAACATAAGCTATCTTAGAGGAGGTTTTCAACCCAGGAGTTGGCCTTAGATGCCTCATAAAGGTTTTCATCTAGACCTTTTATTTTTCTCTCTTTTTTTAAAACAAAAATATCTAAAAATGTTATGGAGTGGAAGCTATGACATTCCCAATCACATTGAATTAACTATTGATTACACTAATGAATTCTTCCTTAGACATAGGTTTTATGTATATCTTTAGCCTATGGTCATTGATAGGCAAGGGGATCCCTTCCTCATCAATGGTCCTAATTTCAACAACTCCATTATCATGACATTTTTCTATCAGGTATGGGCCTAACCATCTTGTCATCAGTTTCCCTTTAAAATCTTTGAACCTAGAATCTTATAATAATTCTCAATCCTCTTCTTGAAAAACATTTTCCTTGGTATGCCTATCATGCCAAACCTTCCTTTGCAATTGTATCTCTTCAGTGTGTAGGAGGCCCTGCATTCTAAAATCATCCAAGCCATTCAATTGGAAAAAAATTTGTTGTGATTCTTTGGTTACATCTAAGTCCAATTGGGCTTCCATTCTCAAAGTATTATACTCAAACTCAATAGAAATCACAGATTTCTTTCCATAATCCAGATCATATGGAGTGAAATGAGTAGTTTTCTTCCAAGTGGTGTTATAGGCCAAAGTGGCCTCCACTAATCTATCACCCAATCTCTCCTATTGCTACTCACAACCTTGATGAGGATTCTCTCCAATATCCTATTTGTAATCTCTACTTACCCATTTCCCTGAGCCTGATAAGCAATACATTTTTCTGTGTTTGATATGATGCTGCCTTAGGAGATTCTCAATCATATGCGATGTGAATTGAGCCCCCTAATCGATGACTATCTCCCTTGGGTACCCAAATTTGTAGAAAATATTTTCCCTTAATAACTCAACCACTTTCTCCCGTGTTGTTTCTTTGACAACCTTTGTCTTAGCCCACTTTTTCAAGTAATCAATGCACACAACAGTGTACTTCCTATGCTCTTATGGCGGATGGATTGGCTTAACGAAATCCATGCCTCACTTGTCAAATGGCTCTAAGGCCACTTAATTTTGTAGAGGAATTTCATCCCTAGGTGTGGGTTTTCCCATCCTCTGGCACTGATCACATCTACTGGTATACCTTCTTGGATATTGGTGGAGAGTGGGCCAATAATAGCCAGCTTGTAGAGCTTTGAAAGTTGTTCTCTTGGAAGAAAAATGACCTCCACAAGGCCCATCATGACGGGCTGAGAGGATGTCATAAACTTCCTCTTCCTTGACACATGTCCTTAAAATTTGATCTAGTCCCATCTTGAAAAGATTTCCCCCAATCCAAGTGAAAGTGGCACTTTCCCTTACAATTATGCTCTTCTCCTTGGATGACAGGTTTGGAGGAAATATCCCAGTAGCTAGGTAGTTGGCTATCTCAGAAAACCATGGAGAGAGCACTGAGATAGAAAATAGGTGCTCATATGGAAGCTGATCATTGATCATCCTTTCATCACCTACACGCAAAGCAAGTCTACATAAAACTACATTTTCTTTTCATAGCTTGTCAATGATAGTCAAATCAAACTTTTGTAACAATAACAACTATCTAATGCTTTTAGCATTCACATAAGGCTTATTCACCAAATATTTAATAGTTGCATGTTCAGTATGCACAAAATTTTTTTATCCAGTGATGTAGTGTCTAAATTTGTTTGAGTGTACAATAGCTAAGACTTCTTGCTCAGTGACAATGTAGTCAATTAAGCCTTAGATGTATTTTTAGTAATGAAATAAATGGAATAGGGTAGCTTATCATATATTTTCCCCGAGACTACCCCCACATCTTTGTTTGATGTATCAGAATGGATATGGAAAGGCAGAGTCCAATTGGGACCCCTAAGTATGGGTGAAATGGTCAATTGCTTTTTCAAAATCTCAAGGGCCTCTTGGAAACTAGTTGTCCCACAAAATTCTAAGTCCTTGGCCAAAAATCCACATAATGGTGAAGCCACTTTACTAAAATCCTTGATAAACCTCCTATAATAGCTAGTTAAGCCCAATAAACTCCTAACATCCCTCTACTTTTGAGGGGTAGGGACCTCTTTTATGATGGAAATCTTGGTTTGGTCCAGTTGTATTCCCTCATAAGATATTGAATGGCAAAGGACAATCCCTACATTCATTAAGAATTCATATTTCTTAGGACTAAGCAAGAGGTTCATTTCAACACATTTTCTCATGATTTTTCGTAGATTAGAGAGAGCCTCTAGGAAGTCACACCCATAAGGAGTGAAATCATCCATGTAGATCTCCATAGAGTCATGGACAAGCTCAATAAAGATGCACCAAAATTCCCTTTGAAAAGTGGTAGGGGCATTGCATATACTAAAAGGGAGGAACCTATAAGAAAAGGTACCCCAAGGACATTTCAATTTAGTCTTATCCTGATCCTGAAGGTCGATCTGGATTTGATTATAACCACTAAATCCATCCAGGAAAGAGAAGAAATTCTTCCCTGTAGGACCATCTAAAACTTGATCAATGAAAGGAAAATGGAAATGGTCATTCTTGGTGTCTTTGTTCAATTCTTTGTAATCCACACAAATCCTCCATTTCCCATTCTTATTTGGGCCTAAAACTAGAAGGGACACCCACTCACTATTTGAGATGGGGTATATGAACCTTGCATCTAGCAACTTTTGCAACTCTTCCTTTACTATGTCCTTGAGGGTTGGGTTCATTCTCCTCTAAGTTTGGCACATAGGTTTGCATCCCCCTTTGATGTAGATTTGATGAGTGAAAATTGAGGGATGAACCCCCTTCATTTATTTATAGTTCCAAGAAAAGTCATCTAAGTGTTCTCTTAGCATCTTGCACAATTACTCTTCATGGTTGGCCAAGAAAGAGGGGTTAATCTTCAATGTTCTAGATGGGCCAAATTATACAACTTTGACATGGGTAGGACTTGGGTCAACTAAGCATAATTCAGTCTAAGTACTACTCTTGGAATCTTTCACTAGCTCATCAATAGGTATAACATTTGGGGGTTGGTTCTAAAGGATTTGGTCAATGAGGTCATCTTCATCAGGTTGCTCCCCTCCTATAACAACATCTATGGTACAGATTGGGTATGATGTTGTATGATACACTTCATCTTCCTCCTCCTCTTCTATCCACAAGGTTAAGTCATGCTCAATGGATGGCTAAGCAGGAGGATACAATACCAATTATTTGGACAAATTCCCATTCTTAATGGTCATGTTACCATCCCTGCAACTAATGTAAGCATCAGTGGTAGCTAGCCATGTGTTATGAAGAATTTTTTATCTACAGATAAATACTAATTCCCTAGATAAGTAGCTATATCTAGAACAACAGTTTAAAGAACTTTTAAGCTTTTTCTATAAACAATAGATAAGACAAAGAGAATGAGAGGCCCTACTTTTGCTTTCCACTTGTCTCCTTTGTATCGATCCTATCGCTTCTTCCCATACTTAACATTCTTGAGAAGTACCTGTAAACATCAATAGAAGATAAAGAACCAATCAAAGAAAAATATCTATTGATTACAAGTAAATGGAATCAGATACATTCACACATATCAGCATCACATATCAAGATAAGCATATGGAAAAAGGTGCAAATACTTTATTGAATAGAAGGAAGGATTACAACCATGAAGCCTAATTTGAAGTCACCCCTCTAGCTTTGGTTCCATCTACATCACATCTTAAGCATGACAATCTGGCAGCATAACAACACTTGCAATAATCTCAATTCTCAAACTAACATTATCTCCTTACAATTCATCAAAGGCCATCCCTTGATCACTTAGATGAGTGCTCAATTTATAGGAAGATGGAGGAGGTTTTGTCATCAATGAGGGTATATAATGGCCTTCCATACTTAGAATTAGTTCCATAGAGGAAGGGATGAGAGGATAGGAGTTATCTTAACTCATTCCTCATCCATTTTTGAGCTCATAGGAGGTGATAAGTGTGGGAATCTTCTAGATGACTCCAGAGGATAAGAATATTCGTAGAACCTGATATGGATCTTGGGGGGAGGCCCTTAAGATCTAAAATATTGAAATGGATCTTATGGGGGAGGCCCACAAGATCTGAAAAATTGAAATTGCTAGAATAAAATAAGTAGAATGCCCAATAAACAAAACCACAAAGAATTTTTTTATTAAAATAGATAATCACTGTAAGGACTACATTGTGGTGGACAATCTGTCCTTTTACAAAATACGACTTGTTACTTATAGTATTTTTTATTTATAATACCATGGGTCAATTCCATGGGTGAATGAATACCATGGGTGGATGTCACAATACCATGGGTCAATTCCATAGGTGAATGAATATGATGGATGGATGTCACAATACCATTAGTCAATTCCATGGGTGAATGAATACCATGGATGGATGTCACAATACCATGGGTCAATTCCATAGGTGAATGAATACGATGGATGGATGTCACAATACCATTAGTCAATTCCATGGGTGAATGAATACCATGGGTGGATGTCACAATACCATGGACAAATACCATGGGCGAGTGAATAACATGGGTGGATGCCACTTACAATACCATGGGTAAATTCCATGGGTGGATAAATAACATGGGTGGATGAATACCATGGGTTGATGCCATTTTCCATTAAGATCATTCCTCCCTCCTTAAGAAGTAATGGTCCCCATTGCGTGAAGTTCCCTCCTGCGAAGCCTTTGTTGAATATGAAGATCCACTGAAGAGAAGGGTTTTATGTGGTTAACCCATAACCAGGATGAATGAAGATTTGAGGATAGAGATACCCTTTAATGCTTGTGACCAACTGTGATACTGACAGTGTGCGGCCTAGCAAATGAACTTCGATGAAGTGTGGGTTTTTGGATGACCCATAACCATGATGAATGAATATCCGAGGATAGAGATACCCTGTAATGCTTGTGACCAACTGTGATACTGACAATGTGCAGCCTAGCAAATGGACTTCGGTGAAGTGTGGATTTGTGGATGACCGATAACCATGAAAAATGAAGATCCGAGGATAGAGATACCCTGTAATTCTTGTGACCAACTGTGATACTGACAGTGTGCAGCCTAGAAAATGGACTTTGATGACAAGGATTTTGTGTGGTTGACCCATAACCATGATGTTGGTTGTTGATGAAGTAGCAAGTGCCTACTAAAGTGGGGTGGGAGGGCACGTCTCCAATGGGAACCCACTCTGAATGCTGCTCCATAATTAAAATGGACATAACTCAGTCAATATAGCTCAGAATATTTACTATAACCTGTTTTTGGAAGTAGAAGAACCATTTTTCATCTTCTTATGTTTTGGAAATCCTTATCTGGACACTCTAGAATCTCTAATTCACAATGCAATTTTTTTGCCATCACAAAATAAAAAAATAAAAATAGTTGATTTTAAATTAGTGATATCTCCCACATCCGAACTCCGATTTGACCGTTTGTTTTTTTGAAATTGGGTGATTTTTTAAGAGGAGCTCATAGATACAATAATTTATTTGAGATTATGTATAAAAACTTTAAAAAATTATAGGAGAGTCTCCGTCCACGAGTTGTCATCAAAACAAAATTCTACAGCATAGCTGATTTTAAATCAATGATATCACCCTCATATAGACTCCGATTTGGCCAATTGTTTTTTTGAATTTTGGTATTTTTTTCACAAGGAATGTTATTTTTTTTTGTAAATATCATACCAAATTTTTCATATCTGATCTGCAAAATCACTGCCCCAAAAAAAATTCTGCAAAAAAATGAAAAAGAAAAATTCTTCCTGCTTAGCCAAAGAAATTGCTCTATGGAGGTTGCAGTGCATGCCTGAAGTTTGTTGAATATTCCTGAAAAAAAATTGAAACTGAAATATGCATGAAACCCTCTTTCCCATGGAATCATAACCTACTCTGATACCACTGACACAGATATTGGGGGGAGGCCCTCAAGATCTAAAAGATTGAAATGGATCTTGAGGGGTAGGCCCCCAAGATCTGAAAAATTGAAATTTCCAGAAGAAAAAGAGTAGAATGCACAATAAACAAAACCAAAAAGAACTATTTTATTAAAATAGATAATCACTGTAAGGACTACATTGTGGTGGACAATCTGTCCTTCTACAAAATTTGACTTGTTACTTATAGTATTTTTTAGTTACAATCTCATAGGTTAATTCCATGGGTGGATGTCACAATACCACGGGTCAATTCCATAGGTGAATGAATACCATGGATGGATGCCACCTACAATACCATAGGTAAATTCCATGGGTGGATGAATAACATGGGTTGATGTCATTTTCCATTCAGATCACATCATAAGCATGATAATCTGGCAACATAACGACACTTGCAATAATCTCAATTCTCAAACAAACATTATCTCCTTACAATTTAGAAAATTCCAACCCCTAATCACTTAGATGAGTGCTCAATTTATAGGAAGATGGAGGAGGTTTTGTCATCAATAAGGGTATTTAATGGCCTTCCATACTTAGAATTAGTTCCATGGAGGAAGGGATGAGAGGATAGGAGGTATCTTAACTCATTCCTCATCCATTTTCAAGCTCATAGGAGGTGATAGGAGTGGGAATCTTCTAGATGACTCCAATGGATAACAATATTCCCAGAACCCTATGTGAATTTCAGTCAATCTCGCCTAGCGTAGGTAAAAGTGGACCTAAGTGCTCTACAAAGCACCTTTGCATGGGCCTAGGTGCTCTGTAGAGCACCCTTGCATGGGCCTACTTGCGCTGGTCCTTCAAGGAGTCATTTCAGAATGTCTTCAAGCCATGCAATTGTTAGGGAAGGAGGCATTAAAATTGTTGAGATGTCTAGGGAATGTAGCAACTAAATTAGGGTTCGATGAGCCCTAATAATACTGATCTAGATGATGGGAGTGATGTGCCCAAATGGTTTTGTAATAGCTGGCCCCTAAAGCATGAAGTCGAAAAATGTTAATGTCGAGTGATATGCCTTACAATGTGATGAGGAGGTTTCGAAGTGGATGGTGACTTGCATCGATTACAATATATAATATCATGATATTTTGATTTTTTCTCATGAATTGCTGAGGGAAGGCATATCCATGCTCAGCATATAAACTTTCATTACAAGTACATAGGCACTCGTCTATAGATATAGACCCATGATAGGATGACCATCAATGTAGAGCCATTATACGGATGATTGGGCACATTTCCTGAAATTGCAGCCCAGATGGATGAAACTAGATCCGGGGTCTTCTATCTCATCCAATTGTTTACTAAAGAGTCTAACCATGTGAATATGTGATCTGAAGTCAAAAATGGGAAGACACTGTCTGATTACTAACCATATATGTAAGTCGTTAATAGACGCGAGAGAAATCACCAATAATGATAATGATCCTCAAGGTAATGCAATACGTTATGCATGGTTTTAATGGATGTTTTGATGTCGAACACCATACAAAGTCTTTCAGTCAAAGGCCAGTGATGTCAACCTATCGCCAGAAGTGAGAAACTTGCCATTGATGTATGCAAGCCTCAAGGTATTGGAAGGGTGTTTCTAAGTCAACTTCTTGGATAGTGTGCTGATGTCGACAAGAAGTAACTCGTCACAGGAGGGCCTTCATGTATCCCACATCAATAACACGAAACAAGTGTAATGATTTTTAGAGATGGAATGTGACTGATGACACAAGGTTCAAGAATGGTAGTGATGAAAATGAAGGTTTATGAGTATTGAAAATGATGAATTTCAAATTGAGTGACTTTTCTTGAACATGTCGGTGACACTAAATGGATTGGCAACATTGACCCAAAACAAAAGTAATGGATGGTATGATAGACCAAGGTATGATGACCATCAAGTAGATAACCCAACCCAAATAGTCACAATGATGAAGTGAAAGTGTCATGTTCAAGAGCGACCTACTACCATAAAGTGGTTTACCCTTTTTCCATTTTCTCATGTCATTACTAACCAGTACCTCTTTATTTTTATCAAGCTTGAGGAGGATAACATATGCTTGTTCTATAATTCCACCTTTCGGGTGAATCCATTGCTATGTGATGTTTTAACGAGTCTAGCAAAGGTGAAATTCGGTCTTGTCATGATGGACAAGTTTGTTGCTATTTGATGTTTTAACGAGTCTAACGACAATGATAACTCGGCCCTTTTCATGTTTAGAGAGTTTGAAAAGGGACAGAAAGAAAACTCCACAAGTTCTTTTTCATATATTTGTCTCTCAAGTCCGAAAAAGAATAAAACAATACAAGAGAGAACCTATTGACCAGGTTCAATCAACGTATTCCTTTTTCGTAAATAATCTATCTTAGCCCAAAAAATGGTTAAACTTATACTGAGTAGATGTCACTTCAAATCCATTAATGAGCTGAAAAGGACAAGCACTCGATAATCTTTTCATATTTCAAGAGTCTGAAAAGATCTTAAAGAGGACTCCACTTTGAGGAACAAGTGGTGTCTAGGATAGCAACTGGTTCCATTGATGTTGGAAGTTCTCAAAACATGTTGATTTATGTGAAGAGGCTAGCTAATAAAATCACTCATTGCAACTATTCCTCAAAAAGGGTAAAACAACCAAGTGAAAGCGTATGATCGGCCAAGTAGATAGTGATGATGGAAGGAGGAAAACCAAGGCTCATCTAATGGAAGAGGCTGATAGAATGGAAATTGTTATCACTTAGAACCACAGTCCACGTATGTCCAAAGTTTCATATAAAAAAAAAATAAAAATAAATAAATAAATTTAAGTCAATAGGTTTCTACGTGTGTCACTTTGAAATTAGAATTTCAAAAGGTATTGATGTGAGTCCTTGTGAAAAAACCATTAGATACCCTCCATCATGATTGTTTAAAGCATGTCTTGTCTTGTTTGCGTCATTTGTATTTTGCGCAGTTTTGCAGCGCAATCTGATTGGCCAATTTAGCTGCGCAATCATTTTTCCACCTTTTCACTTCGTATCATTTACCAGCCATTTCGTAGCGCGTTCTGTCAATTCATAATTGTCTGCGCTACAAAATCGGGGATTCGGGATTTTTGCAGCATGTTTTCTTGAAATGTCAAGTCTGGGGAGATGAGTCATTAGGTCTGTCCACATTTTGTCAGTCGATGCCTTCTCCAGGTCATGATAGGTTATCATTCCGCCATCAGGTTTAGGATCACACACATGACAATCATTTTAAGAAGATTTTATGAGAAGCCCGAGTTTTCATTTAAAGGGATCATTGCAAGTGAGCCTGCACTCCAAAGCCGAAGTTGTTTTTGAATTATAGCTGCTATCAGTTCTCTGTGTGAAGATATTCGAAGCAAGATGGAGAAAAGAGTACATCGATCCGGAAGGTGCCTTAGAACAGAGCCAGAGGGGCTAGATCTTACACTCAGAGATGAAGGTGTAGCAAGAGCCTTTAAAAACGCTGGTTGCTGGAGGTTTTGCGAAAAGTTGAAGGGAGGACATGCAGAGGTAACGAAAGCTTTTGCATTGAATTTTAC
>APFE030233935.1:62153-89882 GCA_000404065.3 Pinus taeda
TCCAACAATTGGTATCAGAGCAGGTGCTTCTGAAGGAGCTTGATCGCTTGAAGGAAGATCTTTCATCATGAGCAACTACGAGAGGGAAGCATCAATCAGGCCACCGGTTTTTGATGGGACAAACTTCGTATACTGGAAGGCAAGAGTTACTGCCTATCTTCAATCTTTGTGTACTGAAGTCTGGGATATCATAGAAACAGGGTATACTTTTCCAGCATCAACTCCCACAGATCCGGCTGAGAAGAAGAAATATGAAATGAATGCAAAGGCGGTCAATACTCTATTGGGATGTCTATCACAATCTAAATTTGTCAAAGTCATGCAGTATAAATCAGCTAAGGAAATATGGGACAAGATTGTTCTGAGCTATGAAGGAGATGACCAGGTAAAAAGAGCAAACCTTCAAACCCTCAAAATTCAGTATGAAAATCTCAAGATGTACAATGATGAAAGTGTGGCTAACTATTTTCTTCGTGTAGATGAGATTGTTAATTGTATGAAAAATTTGGGTGAAGAAGTAAGGGAGGCTGTTGTTGTTGAAAAAGTTCTAAGATCTCCATCCCCTAGGTTTGAATCTAAAGTTTCTGCTATAGAAGAAAAAGAAAAGCTCCAAGACCTTAAAATGTCACAGCTGCATGGAATTCTAACTGCTTATGAAATGAGGAAAGGAGGACCATCAGACAGGAGAGAAGCTGCCTTCAAAGCTTCTGGGAAAGGAGACTACTATGAGTCTGGACACATATCGGAAGAAGAAGAAGAATCTAATTTTGTCAAAAATCTTCAACGGGGCTCTGGACGATTCCGAGGTAAGTTACCATTCAAATGTTTTGTTTGTGGAAGAGTAGGTCACTATGCTGCCAAATGTCCTCACAAGGATAAGATTGACAAGGGGAAGGACCCTGTTAGATGGAACAAGAAACAAAACACAAATAAGAAAAGCTACTATACTCATGAAGATAGTGATGGACTATCTAATAGCGATGAAGATGAACGAGGTAATCACTATAAACTGTTAATGGCCTTTGAAGATGATGATTACATGGATGCTATAGATGTGGATGGCTTTTATGAAGAGATTGGTAAACTCAAAACATGCTTAGAAGAAAATAATATGATCATTGATACTTTGCATTTCCAACTTGATGAAAAAGAAAAATCTCTTGAAAAGCTAGAATGTGAAATTGTTGGGCTTAGAAATGAAATTGAGAAAACAAAGGCCCTTAATCTCAAATTTGTTAAAGGATCTGAAACTCTGAATGAGATTATCAGTGTGCAGCGTTCCCCTCTAATCAAGACAGGTTTGGGGTATAATGTAGAAGCAGCTCAAGCTTCCACCTCCAAAAGTTATCTTGATGCAGCAAGAAGGAGTGAGCAAAGGCCTAATAGAAATCATCAGGTAAATCAGGGACAGTCTTCTTCAAGAACGAACAAAGACTATCAAGAAAATCAGGGGCATGCTACCTTAAGGACAAACAGAAGCTACAATCAGCCACAAGTAAAATCTTCCCAATTTTCTTCAAGAATGGATGGCAGTAGAAACTATAATTGGTTGGATGATAGTCGCAGGAATTTCTTCAATGGCCAATGTTTCTCTTGCCATAACTTTGGTCACAAACCAGCTCAATGTGTTGCCTATAAGACAATCATGACTAGAGAAGCACAAAAACAAAGAAGTATGCGGGCAATCACAAAGAGGACCTATAACAACTTTTCCACCCTTGAAAGTGAAATTGAATGCTCTATTTGTAATAATTTTGGTCATGAAGATTCTGATTGCAGGAGCAAGTTTTTGAAGGCAACTCAGAAGGAACAAACCTCAAGTGCCAAAACATGGAGAATGAAGGAACCACAACCGGATAGATGTGGGATAGCCTTATATGCAGAAGGACAAGAAAATCAATGGTACATAGACAGCGGATGTTTGAAGCATATGACAGGTGATAAAGAAAAACTTGAATCATATACTGCTTTAGAAAAGGGAAAGAAAGTTTCTTTTGGAAATAATACCCCTGCAGCCATAAAAGGTAAAGGCATTGCTCAACTAAAAGATAAAGTCAAAGCTGGAAATGTTTTGTATGTTGATGGTTTGAGGCATAATCTATTAAGCGTTAGTCAAATGTGCGATAATGGAACCAAGGTAACATTTCGATCAGATGGGTGTAGTGTTCGTGATCTTGATACAGGAAGAATAGTACTCAAAGGCAGACGAACTCCAAATAATCTATACATATTTGAAGAATGAGAACAACAATGTTATTTGAGCAAGAATGATGAACACTGGTTATGGCACCGGAGGCTGGGGCATCTAAGATTTTCACAATTAAGGAAAGCATGCAAGTACCAGGCAGTTCGTGGTCTTCCAGACATCAAAATTCCAGACAACACCATATGCAAATCATGTTAGTTTGGAAAGCAAACCAGAACTAACTTTCCTGAAAAAGAAGGATCAGCCAGTAGGCCTCTTGAGCTAGTTCATACAGATGTATGTGGTCCATTTAGGACAAGGTCACCTCGAGAAGAAGAATACCTCATATTATTCATTGATGACTTTTCCAGGATGGTTTGGTTAGGACTTATGAAGCACAAGGATGAAGCATTCGAAAAATTCAAATCATTCAAGGCCTTGGTTGAGAATGAATCAGATTACAATATTAAGTGTCTCAGGTCTGACAGAGGTGGAGAGTTTACCTCAAATGAATTTTTCGATTTCTATGAAGAACATGGAATAAGAAGGGAATTCTCTACAGCTAGAACTCCTCAGCAAAATGGAGTGGTGGAAAGGATGAACAGAACAATCCAACAAATGGCCTGTGTTATGCTTGATGAGTCTGGAACTCCCGCAACTTTCTGGGGTGAAGCTGCATATGCTGCAGTTGTTATTCTCAACAAAACAAATGTCCGAGTGAACAGCACTCAAACTCCACATGAGATATGGTATGGTAAAACTCCTTCGGTAAAGCATTTCAAAATTTTTGGGAGCAAATGCTATATTAAGAATACGGATGAACATCTTGGCAAACTTGAACCTAGAGCGGATGAAGGCATTCTCCTTGGATATTCTCCCTATAGCAAAGAATATAAATGCTATAATAAAAGACTTGGAAAAATTGTTGACAGCATTGACGTAGTGGTTGATGAAAAAGGATACATCCCCAAGCAAGTAAATCATGAAGATATCGAAGAAGATGAAGACTAATCTCCAAATCAGACAGATGATGAAGAAGAACCTCAAGAGGCACCAGAGGAACAAATAAGGATAGAAGAGAAGACTCCATCTAGGTATGTTCAGAAGAATCATCCCGAATCTCAGATTTTGGGGCAGAAGGAAGCGGGTGTACAAACTAGAAGAACAATTGCAAAAGCCTCAAGCTATTTAGCATTGCTCTCCTCCACTGAGCCACAAAATGTAAAAGAGGCATGTAAAGATGAAAGCTGGGTCAAGGAAATGGATGAAGAACTTGAGTAGATTGAAAAGAACAACACGTGGGAGTTGGTTCCTAGACCAAAAGATAAGAATGTCATAGGGACAAAATGGATCTTCAAGAACAAGTTGAATGAAAATGGGGAAGTTATTAGAAACAAGGCCAGACTTGTTTGTAAAGGGTATGCTCAACAAGAAGGAATAGACTTTGAAGAAAATTTTGCTCCTGTTGCTAGAATTGAGGCCATCCGAATGTTCCTTGCTCTCTCAAGCTTTCAGAAGTTCAAAGTATTTCAAATGGACGTGAAATCTGCCTTTCTGAATGGGGACTTAGAAGAAGAAGTGTACATTGAGAAACCAGATGGTTTCATCCTTGGGAATGATCCAAATCTTGTATGCAGACTGAAAAAGGCTCTCTATGGTCTTAAACAAGAGCCAAGGGCTTGGTACTACCGATTGGACAAATATCTTCATCATCAAGGTTTTTCAAAAGGATCAGCAGATAGCAATCTTTATTTAAAAAATGAAAATGACAAATTGCTAATACTTGTTGTGTATGTAGATGAAATTATCTTTGGCAGCAATGAAGAAGGTATGAGTCAAAGTTTTTCCTTGGTGATGCAGAAAGAATTCGAAATGTCTATGCTTGGAGAACTGACATACTTTCTTGGATTGCAAATCCAACAAAATGAAGGCAGGATCTTCTTGTCTCAAACCAAGTATCTCAAGCAGATTTTGAAGAAATATGGCATGGAAGATGCAAAACCAGTATGTACCCCCATGGTCACAGGATCCAGCCTCAGTAAAAATGATGATTCAGTAGCAGTGCATCAACCAACCTACAGGTCTATGATTGGAAGTCTGCTTTATTTGATAGGTACCTGACCAGACATCATGCATGCAGTGGGAATAGTTGGAAGATTTCAGGCAAATCCAAAGGAAACTCATCTTCAGGCAATGAAGAGAATCTTTAAATACCTTCAAGGAACTCAAAACTATGGCTTATGGTATCCTAGCGATACAGATCTCACACTTCATGCTTATACAGATGCAGATTGGGCCGAATGTGTGGATGACAGGAAGAGCACAAGTGGTGGCACATTCTTTATGGGTTCTAGATTAGTATCTTGGTTTAGCAAGAAACAGAGTTCGATTGCATTATCTATAGCTGAAGCGGAATATGTGGCTGCTACATCTTGCTGCACTCAACTCCTTTGGATGATGCAGACCTTGCAGGATTTTTAAATCACTTGTACACCACTTATCTCCATCTTATGTGATAATACAAGTGCAATCAGCATTTCAAAGAACCTAGTCATGAAGGTTCATTTACGAGATCAAGTGAAAGACACAACTGGGATTTTATGAGATCTAATCAAAGACTCAAATTGGAACTTTTCTCCAGGGGACCTTGTTTCCTTTTTTTAGAGCTTAACTGAAGACAAGGAACTATGTTCATATTATTTGTTTCATTTTTTAATGAGGTTGACACAAGACAATGAACTATCCTCATATTCCTTGTGTTGGCATTATAATTCTGGTTTGGCTCTATGGTAAAGGTGTTGTACTTGATGGCAACTCACTCATGTGGCAAATCTCAGTTCAGGCACTCAAAATCATGGAAATTAAGATACCCGCAGGTAATCCTAGAAGAAGTTGCGGACCCGCAGGTACGCCGGACGAGGAGTGCGTACATGCACGTAGGTGATACGTTCAGGAGGTGCGGACCCCAGTTTCACTCTCTCCAATGCATAAAAGCGCATGCACGTGGGAATCTTCATGAATGGTTCATGGTATTAGTCCGACAGTTTTTGATCAAATGGTTTTGGTCTGTGGTATTGCATCCAAAAGTATTGATCCCAAGTATTGGGTTCATGGTATTGTGTTATTATGATTTTGGACCATGGTATTGTGAAAGGCTTGCCTATAAAAAGGAAAGGAGATCTCTTTGCCACATACTTGTGAAATTTGAATATCTTAAGATCTGAAATTTTGGGTGATTGGTTTTAAGAGCTAGATCTAAATCAAGGAGACAACTTAAGGCGAATCTATTGACATGTCATGATCTCTCAGGTGCATGAACAGATCTGTGGATCTGACTGACTGTGGCACATTGGAGGACCGTAAATTTGGCCCTAATCAGAAGTCCGCAGGCGATCCGAAGGCACAGTGCGGGGCTACGCAGCGCAGTAAAAGGCTCAGTGCGGGGGTACGCAGTGCAACCAAAGGCACAGTGCGAGGTACGCAGCGTAGGAGAAAGCACAGTGCCGGGCTAACGCAACTCAGAAAAAGGCGCAGTGCGAGGTACGCAGGAAAGAAGGAGGTACAATGCGGAGGTATGCATCAGTCAGAAAGTAAAGGTGCAGATCTGAAGAAAAGTACGCAGAGCAGAAGAACGACTAGTACAGATCTGTGCAGTTTAGACTCAAAAGAGCTGCGGATATTCGCAAACCCCTCTCAGTGAAGTTGTGGACTTATCTTGAAACATTTGTTGACTGTCTTTTATCTATTGCAGCAGAGTTCTGGGTTTAGATTTCTGGTATTACTTTCTGTTTACAGCATTCTGAAGAGTTGGGTGATTCATTGGTTCATTATATAGGGAGATTGGGTGATTTACATGTATTTGATGAATTGATGTTTATGGATCCAGTCTGAAAATTTATGAAACGTGGTCCTTAAAGAAGTAATAGAGCTAAGGGGGTTGTAGCTCCCTTCCAGGAGAGACTGAAAAACGAGAGAGTTGTAGCTCTCTACAGGTTGCAACCTGCGTACTGGTAAAGGACTGCACCAGTACAAAATCATTGTAAAAGAAGTTTCTAATTGAAAGAAGATATAGACATATTACAGCAGGTGGTTTTCACCCACATTGGGTTTCCACCTTATATCTGGTGTTCTTTGGTGTGACTATCTATTTTTCTTGTTTCATGCTCATTATTATATGGTACTGACATACAAGTTAATGATCAATATCTTAAGATTAAATTAAGGAAGGCATATTGAAAAGAATTTGATAATACTGATTCACCCCCCCCTCTCAATATTATTTCCAACACCTTGTTTCATTTTTTAACGAGGTTGACACAAGACCAGTATTTATCCTGATATTTCTTATTTCACTTTTTAACAAGCTTAACATAAGACAAGGAACTATGCTCATTGACTTGTTTAATTTTTTATCAAGGCTGACACAGTAAAAGAACTATCCTCATACCCTTTGTTTCATTTTTGAACGAGGTTGACAAAAAACAAGGAACTGTCCTCATATTCCTTTGTTTCATTTTTTAATGAGGTTGACACAACACAAGGAACTATCCTCATATTCCATGATCATGACCCATAAGAGGTCATGACTTCCAAGAGGTTCCCATCAGATGTGAGAACAATGCTTTGGAAGGGAACTGTAGCAAGGAAACTGATATCTGGTTCCAATGCCCCCAGTACATAATGTACAACATCACAGAATTGATTTTCAATTGATGTAGGCATGGAAGAGGTTGCCACATAGTTGACCCGTGGCGAGGAAGATACCATTGGGACAAAAGGACCATTTAGGGATGATGGTTGACTAGAAGCCATATTTGGATAGGGAAATGAAAGCTGGTCAATGGTGATAATTCTGCCTTCATGTGGAAAACACATCACTCGAAAAATTGTTGAAACAATAGCTCCCGTGTCATAAGCATAGTCGTGCCCAAGAAGTAAATTATAATCTAAAAGGCCTGGGGCTACCATGATTTTGAGATAAACAATTTTTCCTCCCAAAGTAATAGGTAACTGAGGAAGGTTCCCTAATGGTTGACTGGTTCCTCTGTTAAAAGCCAACAAATTCTAGGTAACAGGTATAAGTGGCAGTGAACTGAGCGCTTGCCAAGAAGTAGAGGAAAGGATACTCACTGATGCACCTTCATCTATAATAGTGCTAGGTACAATCATATTACAAACCTGTACTATGATCTGGAAAGGCACATAAGAAATAAGACCACATCTTGCTAGTTGATTCCAATCAAAGGAAGTGACCAAACTACTTGGAGGGGGTACCATAAGAATGGGAGAATTAACCCCCTGAGTGATGAGAGCAGGAGGATTTTCTTCCTGTCTTGATGGAATAGGAGGATTTCCCCCAAGCTCATTGGAATCTGAAGAAACGAAAAGAACCTGAGTGGTATCGTATTCACTCTCTTCCAGAAAGGTACAATTAACTAAAGGAAACTATGTCCTCGACCTATGATTGGTCAGGTATAGACTCATGGGATTCACATTTAGAGAGAGTGGGTTTGATCAACGGTTGATTTGGGTCAGTCACTTTATCAACTAGTGAAGGATTAAGGGATAGTTACCTGTAACTAGATGGAAGTCACTACAATCAAGCAACATGGTTATCCAACACTTTTTTGGCTTCATCCATATAAGGACAGAGGTGAATGGGGTGATTCCCTTCACATAACCTACAGGGAAACTTAACTTTACCCTTCTTTCCATGAACTTTACTACCACTAGTTGATGGTGTGTCACCAGCATGATCTCCAGAAGTTGATGACATAGGATGATGTAAACAAGAAGACCATTCTTCTAAGATCTTAGGAATATCAAGACAATTTCAAAGAATATGGTCTCCCATACAAAATTTGCATGGATTTCGAACTTTGTGAGGCATATCAAATGGTTTCTCTTCAGAATTTGCATTCAAACCGATGGTTGCTTGGTTACCCCCTACTGAATTTTATTCTTCTTCTTCTTCTTCCCTTTCTTCTTCTTCATAGCCACCTGGTTACTAGTACCAATACTTTCACCACGCGAAGAGGAAGAAGGGGAGGAAGAAGGGGAGGAAGAAACAATCAAGGAAGAAGGCAAAAGGCCAACTTTAGGATCAACTGGAGGTTGATTTTGTCCAATTGGAGTACTCGATTGTGGAGAAATCACAACATTTTGAACCAAGGAGGTTGAAAACAACCATACTGGAAAGCCAATGGTAAGTCTTGAAAGGGACAATGTAGCCATATAAGGAGCACTAATATTTCCGAAAGGAGGAAAAGGACTAGGATTCCAATCAAAAGAAATTCCTTGATCAGTGGACTCCGAATTTGTCACCATATGTCTCAACCTAAGATCAACTAAGAATTGAGCATGGAGGATATTATCTGTGGTCAATTAAATTTATTTTAATCAAAATAACAAAACAAAACAAAAGATGGATGATCTAGGCAAAAGGATTAACAAGTAACTGTGAACTACAAAATTCCTCTTGGCGAACTGAGAAGTATGGGCAGGAAATATCCCCGAATGCTATGTTCGGTGTATCATAGTGTACAAGGCAACTGACTCAGTTACCTAAGGATGGATAGCAACCTAGTGTTGTCCTCCCATATCTACTTGAAAGTATGTGGAGGCCCAATCCGCATTAGTGTTGTCTAATGTGAAACTACACAGTGAGAGCATTCCCATATAATTTATGTACTGTAACACTACCCTATATACCCGAATGTATGTGGACAAGCTATGATATACTCATGTACGTGGAATGAGGTATCACACTCGGGATGTATCGCAGATAAGTTAGTGATATTTGCTATGTTTTACGACGCCAGAACATGTCTCTAGCCTCGAACCTCTAGATATTTTGCATTAGGTTGCAATGCTCCATTAGGTTAATTTGGATGAATTTTAAGTTTATCTTCTTTACATTTTTCCTTTCAAGGTTCACTGCATGATGTATGTTTGCAATTCCTAGAATGCAATAATTATGATAAGCATTATTTTCATTCAATTTTAACAATGAAAACCTTAGCTAAAAAGGGATAGAGCAATCATATCTTTGACAAAGAGCAAAGAGCACAATCTAATGAAATTTCCCTAAACTATTCCTATGAGCACACACAAACTGTTTAATGCATGATGAATGTTTTTAATTTAAATTCCCTTAACGTTATGATGAACAAAAAAGGAACTAATGCACATACAATCAATAAATCTTATTTAAGAACAAATACTTTACGACAATTCTATTTCAAAGGAAAAGAAGACTTTTACAACACTTTCTTTTGAACAAAGATTGATTGACTGTAATCTAACTTTGACCATGAATCGATAATGACAAATAAATCATTTAAGAAGCATTAATAAATCAAGTCAGAGTAGGGATAAGAAAGGAGATAAAATCTTGATTTCGGAGACATGACAATCATTTATCATTCATAAAGCAATCAAACAAAAGAATTTGGTGAAAAACCCTATCCAAAGGTGGAAAACTGACCAAAGGAGGATCAACACAGCCCTGAATGGGAGACAGTGCACTTCAGAGCACTGTCCCTAAGCCAAGGGTGCTCTGCAGTGCACTATGTCCCTCACAAGACTGTGCTAGTGATAGTAAACCATTTCAAGAGGCAACTAAACAGAGTTTTAGGCCAAAATTCACTTCAACAAGGCTGAAATACAATCAATGAAAGGAAGTAAGGGCTGCTAGAGTGTCCTAAGATGTGATAATCTACATGGAATGATGATCGTTCCCCAGTATGGTCGCCAATTTGTTATGAAGAATTTGGTATCTACTGATAAATACTAATTCCTTAGATAAGTAGCTATATCTAGAACAACAGTTTAAAGCACTTTTAGCCTTTTTCTATAAACAATAGAGAAGACAAAGAGAACGAGAGGACCTACTTGTACTTTTTCTTTCCTCTTGACTCCTTTGTATCAAACCTGTCGCTCCTTCATGTACTTAACACAATTGGGAAGTATCTGTAAACATCAACAAAAGACAAAGAACCAATCAAAGAAAAATATCTATTGATTACAAGTAAATGGAATCGGATACATTCACACATATAAGAATCACATATCAAAATAAGCATATGGAAAAAGGTGCAAATACTTTATTGAATAGAAGGAAGGATTGCAACCATGAAGCTTGATTCGAAGTCACTCCTCCAGCTTTGGTTCCATCTACATCACATCATAAGCATGACAATCTGGTAGCATAAAGACACTTACAATAATCTCAATTCTCAAACTAACATTATCTCCTTACAATTCATCAAATTCTAGCCCCTGATCACTTAGATGAGTGCTCAATTTATAGGAAGATGGAGGAGGCTTTGTCATCAATGAGGGTATTGAATGGCCTTCCATATTATAATTAGTTCCATGGAGGAAGGAATGAGAGGATACGAGGTATCTTAACTCATTCCTCATCCATTTTCGAGCTCATAAGAGGTGATAAGTGTGGGAATCTTCTAGATGACTCCAGAGGATAAGAATATTCCCAGAACCCTATGTGAATTTAGCTCAATCTCACCCAACACAGGTCAAACTGGGCCTAAGTGCTCTGCAGAGCACCCTTGCATGGGTTTACCTATGCTGGTCCTTCAAGCAGTCATTTCAGGATGTCTTCAAGCCATGAAACTATCAAGTAAGGAGGCATTCAAAATGTTGACTTGTCTAGGGCATGTAGCAACTAAATTAGGGTTTGATGACCCCTAACAATACTAATCTAGATGATGGGATTGATGTGCCCAAATGGATCTGTAACACCATGGCCTTCCCAAGAGGAGAGGATAGCCATTGAATTTGGTTTTGTGCTGGAGAACCAAGAAGTTAGTAGGATACTCCCAAGATTCAATGGAGACCCTGCAATCCTCAAAAGCACCCTCAGGAGCTATTTTGGATCTATCTGCAAATTGCATCACTGTAGTCATCTTTCTCATGGCTCCTTGGAGGTTTAATTTTAGCATGGTTTCTTTAGTCATCACATCCATGGAAGCTCCAAGATCAATCAAGGTATGAGGGACAATGATTCCATAAATGTGTTCATCTACTACTACACTTCTAGTGTATAAGTATTTTAGACAAATCACACTCCCCAACATCAAATCAGATAATTGAACAATAACATTGATGGTGGGGGTGTCTCTTTTTATTATTCTAGGGTGTTTGAAACATTTCTCCTTGGTCAGCTTGTTATAGATGGGAACATCCTTAATATCTTAGAGAAGGATTATTTTAACATACATATTCTTCAATTCTCCCAGAAGTTCAATCTCTTCTGTGGTGTGTTGGCTAGGGTGGATCAATATCTCAGGAAAAGGAGGTGGACTTAGTTGATGGGCATTCTCTTCCTTTTCATCTTCAAGTTCTTCAAGTGGAGATGGAGGTTGGTTATCTCGAAGAACTATTCTAGACCTAAGGTTGATTTCTTAGATATCCACATCAGAGGTAGGATAAGTTGTCTCTTGTTATTTGGGTTCTAATTGCGTTGAGTAGGAATCTGAGGTTTCTTTGGTGGAGAAGGATGAGTGATTTGTGGTTTAGGTGGAGGTGGAGGCAGTAAAGTAGGAGATTTATTGATTTGGGGCCTCCACTCTTGTGATGGTTTGTTCCATTGAGGAGGTTGGGGAGTTTATGGTTGAAATGGTTGATTGATAGGTTGAGGAGGATATTGAGGAACATAAGGCTAAGAAGGAGGTGCGGACCATGATGGATGAGTGGAAGAGTACTAGGGTGGAAAGGTTGCATTCTCGTTGGGATGGTAATAAGAGTAAGATGCACCTTACATGCCCTGCTTGTATGGCTAAGGTCCTTGAGGCCTCCTTTGATTTATAAAGTAGAGTTGCTCAGCCCCACCTTCTGCCCCTTGATATAAATCTTTTAAAATAGGAAAAGAAGGGAATTTATCTATGGCATGGTTTTCCTCACAAGCTAAGTAGAACTCCACGAAACTTAATGGGCATTCATTTCTATGGCGCCTTCTAGTGCATTTAGGGTGCAAAATAGCTAGGGCTCTCTGTGCTTCCTCTTGTTTCCTTTCTATATGCATGGTATCCATTTTCAAAGAAAAGGTATGCATCATTTCAATTTTAAATTCCTCCAACATGTTCCCAAACTCATTCTTGATGGATGTTGTGGAAGGAGAGGAACTGATCAAGCCTTGACTAGCCCTACCCTTCCTTCTAGCAGCTTAGAGTGATTTTTCAACATTCTTTTATGTCATCATAGGATAACTGATAGATATCTCCCCTAGGTAGTATGTTGAGGGTTTCCAGCATGTCCTCACGGATCCCTCATAGAAGGACTAGATTAAGTGATTCAGGATCAAGGGTGCATCTGGCCCTCCTATAACTAAGTTGAAATCTCTCCTCATAGTCCTCTAGGGATTCATCAAGTCCAAGAGTCATTCTAAATATTTCTTCCTTGGTTTCTTTGGGAATACAATAGTCCTTCTACTTTCTTTTAAAGGCTTGTTTCATTTGAGCCCAGGTAGTGATGCTCCTCCTAGCCAAAACCATAAACCAGCACAAAGTTGCATCATTAAGGGTAGAAGGGAATAAAGTTAGCTTTCGGTGATCAAAGGCATAGTCATAGGACCTATAGACAACAACAAATTCAAACATGAAGGTATTAGGATCCTCAAAGGTTAAGCCATGGAAGTGTGGAAGGGAAGTAGGGCTTATATTCTTCAGTCTAGCCTCTCCATTAGTATCTCTCATAGGGAAAATCTAATTGTTCCTATTTTCGTCCATGGTTTGGGTAGGTGAAGTGGGTTCTTCTTCTTTTCCAATAGGTTCTTCAAATATCTTGGTTTCCTCACCTAGAGGGTCTTCTAACTCCCCTGTAAATAGAGAGGGAAGCTGACAGACGCCGAAGAAGAGTGAAGGTTGACTGCTTGAGGGTTTGGGGGTGTTTATTAAGAATTTTCCTTAAGCATCTCTATTCCTACGAGCCATGAAAGTATTTTTTTCTCTTTTTCTTTTATGTTACTTTTTCAAAATTGTATGAAAAACAAAAAATAGTGCTTTAAGAAGAAATAACATCTACCTAGACACCTCCCCAACAACAACGCCAAAAAATGGTGAGCCCTTGTATTGCACCAAGAGTGTTGCAACTCCAAAATTCTCCTCAACTCAATTTATCAACCCCAAGTTCATCCAAACTTCGAGGTGGTAGTGCTTTATGCACAGTAGATAGGATTATACTCATGCCACCCTCATCTAGGAGAATTGACCAATAGTGTTGTAAGGTCATTCCTCCTACTAGATTAGAATGAAAACTAGCTAATGAAGTTCCAATTTAGAAGCTACCTCTAACCATGAAAAGGAAAATTCTATGAACTTCAACTTGCAAATTCTACTGAATCAATTCATGAAAAGATAACAGTTACATTACTTGCAGAAAGGAAACTATATCATCTTGAAATCAACCATCTAGCTACAAAATCTACTTGTACAAAAGATGCTAAAATATCAAATCAAAACTCAAGAGTCTATGTATGATCTATCTAGCTCACACTTGCATGCAAATCAATGTTCGAATTGTGCCAAATCTATGATAAGGAAAATAACGCTATTTTATTTTGCAGTGAAGGAAAATCAGGGTTTGGAATGGTCTAGGAGCTACCCTTGATCATGGAGTAACATCTTGGGGTAAACCTACTTCTAAGATAAGTCCAAATTATAACAAAGGTTAAAATTGGTGAGGAAATGGGCTGTTACAGGTGTACTATAGGAGGCTGGTACAGGTGCCATGTATTGCTACAAAAGGCTTGTAATGCTATAGGAAGGTTGTGGGGAAGTTTTAGGAGGTCGAAATGATGGGTTCAAGTTATGGAAAAGTGGATGGAGGTTGAAGAAAATGCATGAAGGGTGTTCAAATCCCCTAGCCAAGCTCAGAGCCTTTTGAAGGTCTATTTTTCACTAGGAGAGCTGTTCACAGTGGTCTAAGAAAATGATCTCAAGAACAAAACTTTGAAGACATAATTTTGGATTCATAAAAGAGGGTGAGGAAGTCCAACAAAAAGGTGGTGAAGGTGCCCTTTCCTACAAATCCAAAAATCCCTACAATCATCACATGCATATACCCTTTTATCATTGACAAAATGAAACAACTAATAGTGGAAAAGATGAGTTGAATTTAAATGCCATCTAATCTGTACTAAAAACTCTGATTTAGTTAGTAAATCAACTCCTAAGCTATAGTAAGCACATGAAAAACAACATGACTAACTTAAATATGTTGGAAATAATACTGAGAGGGGAGGGTGAATCAGTATTAGCAAGTCAATAATATTTCATTTCCATAATTAGATTCATATACACTACTTTAGTTAATGGAACTTGCGTGTATATGCAACTATATTTAAGGCAACTAGTGTATATCCTGCAAAATTATGATTTAGTTAATTCATCATATGTTGATCTTTAATCTATGCATCAGAACCATATAAAAAGTAACCAGTTGTAGTAAAAACATAATAGACAATCACACACATGAACACAAGATGTAAGGTGGAAACCAAATGTGGGTGAAAACCACCTGCTACAATCGTCTCTATATTCTTTTTAATAAGAAACTTATTTTTACAATTTTTGTACTGGTGTAGTCTTATACAAGTATGCAGGCTTCTACTTGTAGAAGGCTACAACCTTCTCTCGTTCTCCAGCTTCTCCTAGTAGGGAGATACAACCCCCTGGCTCTTCTACTAGCTGATATGTTTACTAGTACGTAGCTGTCAGCCTACAGAAGTCTATAACCTTATCTTTTCTTCCAGGTCCCATGTTTCATAAATTTTCAAACTGGATCCATCAATAACATCATTCAAACATCAAATATATATACATCAACCAATCTCATTTGTACCAACCACAACTAAATCAATCAATCACTTTTCAGAAAGCTGTAACCAGAATACAGTTACCAGAACATAGTAACCAGAACCCAGAACATTACAACAACAAACAGAAGTAGCCAAAGCATATTTTATGAGGTATACACTACTTCAATGTGTCGAACTTGCATGCATACGCACTTTCCTCAAGGAAAACCTGCATACAGATCTATAAATAAAATTTAAGATGTATACGCTTTTTTGATATGCAGAACCAGCATGTATACATGCCTTTTCTAAAGTGAACTTGCGTACAAATTTGTATATGATGATTTAATATTTACAACAATTCTAGACTTCAGTTATACCTAGATCATCATATTTACAAACTACAACATGTGCCAATTATTCAGATAAAAGATCAAAGCCACACAAATGTACTTCACTTCAAGCCTGAAGATCTTGACCCATATTAGATCTTATTCTTCATCAAGTGCTAAGGTTCATCGTTGATTCAGATCTAGATATGCACCATAACCCAATAACCTGTATTCTAGATCTTGCTCTTCATTAGATATTCAATACTTGAGTGCCTTTTCCTAATGATCTTCTCCTCCTTTTATAATCTTAAGCCTTACTCAATACCATGGACCAAAACCACTTAGGACCAATACCTTGGACCAAATAACTGGGGTCAACACTTTGGATCAGATACCTTGGACCAATACCATAGATCAAAATACCATGGACCAAAACTTAGTTTCCCAACATGTACGTGCCTTTCCTTCTGTGAAAGTGCATGTGTACGCTATACGCTCCTTTTGGTCTACTAACCTGCATGTACATGTGGCTTGGTCAATGGGGAACCTGTGTATAACTCTCTTTCTTCGATCTGTGAGACTAAACTATGATCTATCATTTGAGTGAGTTGCCATCAAGGACAACAACTGTGTCATAGTTCCAAATCTATGTCATAATGCCAACAATCTCCCCCTTTGGACTTCATGGCAACCCCAAGTCACTCTCCCCCTTTGTCATCAAGGGCAAAGGGTTGTGCTCCCCTTGAGTTCATGCAGATTTCTCTGATATGCTGAAGTGTGTTGATTGAGCTCCATGATCCTCCTGAATATAAGAAAGGTCTGCAAAAAGATGTTCTAAAAGAATAACATGACTCTATACATACATCATAAATGACCTTCCTATCACCAATGACTCATACATACATCCATCTCCCAACCAAGTGGGGATATACTAAGTGTTTATACATGTTAAAACAAGAACATTACATCATCCATCCCATGCATAGTGGGGTAACAAAATAGGTTGTTTCATGACCTTGACATTAAAAGATATACATGACATAGAGACCAAATATCTAAAACAAGACCATCATAGTCATCAACAACTATCATCAGCAACATCTGTCAATCAGCATCTAGACCGGCAACCATGATCTCCCCCTGAACCTATTCCACCTGAGTCAAAAAAAACTGTGAATTTGTACCAAGATCTTCTAAGATAATGCCAACAATGCATTATAAGAAGTATATGCTCCCCCTAAATCTGTGCTAGATGATCACTGTCAGACCCATATCAAACTCCTTTCATCCTAAGTCTGGTTCACTGCTTTTCTTCAAACCAACATATACACAACTGTATCCATAGAAATTGCCATATGCATGCTGCTACGCTTTATGAAACTCGCATATAACCACTTTTTCTCTGAAACAGATAAGTTTTAATAGCGAGATGATGCATCACCTACTCCTAGCTTCTGTCTGAGATATTCAAATGTCTCTCTGGGCAGTTGTTTGGTCAATGTATCAACAACCTATTCTTTGGAGGGAACATATTCCAATTTCACCTTTTGTTCAAGCACTTGTTCACGTATAAAATGATATTTGATGGGTATGTGCTTAGTCCTGGAATGCATGACTAGATTCTTTGAAATACTAATGGAACTTGTATTATCACATAGAATGGAGATGGGTGAAGTACATGTGATCTAAATGTCTTGCAATGTTTTCATCATCCAAAGGAGTTGTGTGCAGCAAGATGCGGCAGCCACATATTCTGCTTCAGCTGTAGATAATGCAATTTAACTTTGTTTCTTGTTGAACCAAGGCACTAATCTCGAACCCATATAGAATGCACCACCACTAGTGATTTTTCTGTCATAAACTCTTCCTGCCTAATCTGCATCTGTATATGCATGAAGTGTAAGATCTATATCTCTATGACACCATAAACCAAAATTTTGTGTTCCTTGAAGATATTTGAAAATCCTTTTGACTTCCTAGAGGTGTGATTCCTTTGGGTTTTCTTGGAATCTTCCAACTATTCCCATTGCATGCATGATGTCTGATTGGGTACCTGTTAGATAAGGCAGACTGCCAATCATGGATCTATAGGTTGGTTGATGTATTGTTACTGATTCATCATTTGAGCTGAGACTGCATCCTATTACCATTGGGGTACATACTGGCTTAGAATCTTCCATGCCGTATTTTTTCAAGATCTACTTGAGATATTTGGTTTGTGATAGAAAAATACTATCTTTATTTTGTTGAACTTGTAGACCAAGAAAATATGTAAGCTCGCCAAGCAAGGACATTTCAAATTCTTGCTGCATTACCAAAGCAAAATTCCAACTCATGGCTTCTTCATTACTACCAAAAATGATATCATCAACATACAAAACAAGTATTAGCAATTTATTATTGTCAATCTCTGTATATAGATTGCTATCAGTTGATCCTTTTGAAAAACCCTGTTAATGGAGGTATTTGTTAAGACGGTAATACCAGGCCCTTGGAGCTTGTTTTAGACCATAGAGAGCCTTTCTGAGTTTGAATACAAGTTTTGCATCATTTCCAAGGATGAATTGGCCTGGTTGCTCAATATATACTTCTTCTTCTAAGTCTCCATTAAGAAAGGCAGCTTTTACATCCATTTGGTATACTTTGAATTTTTGAAAACTAGAGAGAGCAAGGAACATTCTTATGGCTTCAAGTCTAGCAACAGGTGCAAAAGTTTCTTCAAAATATATAACTTCTTGTTGAGCATATCCTTTACAAACAAGTCTAGCCTTGTTTCTAATAACTTCTCCATTTTCATTCAGCTTGTTTTTTAATATCCATTTGGTTCCTATGATATTCTTATCATGGGGTCTAGGAACTAATTCCCAAGTATTATTCTTTTCAATTTGCTGAAGTTCTTCATTCATGGCCTTGACCCAATATTCATCTTTGCATGCTTCATTTACATTTTGAGGTTCTATGGAGGAAAGAAATGCTATATAGCTTGAAGTTTCTATAATAGTTCTTCTTGTCTACACACCTGCCTCTTTCTGTCTGAAAATTTGCATCTCTGGATGATTTTTCTGAACATACCTAGATGGAGTCTTTTCCTTTGTCATTATCTGTTATTCTAGTGCTTCATGGGTTTCTTCTTCAGAATTAGTCTGATTTGATGTGGGAGGATAATCCTCATCTTCTCCACAATCTTCGGTTTTTACCTGCTTTGGATTTTTGCATGCTTCATCAACCACAACATCAATACTTTCAATAGTTTTCCCAAGTCTTTTATTATAATGCTTATATCCTTTAATTCGGAAAGAGTAACCAAGGAGAATGCTTACATCTACTTTGGGTTCAAACTTGCCAAGTTTTTCATCAGTCCTTTTGATGTAACATTTGCTTCCAAAAACTTTGAAGTATTTTACAGTAGGAGCCTTACCATACCAAAGTTCATGTGGAGTTTGAGTGCTATTTACCCAAACATTTGCTTGTTTGAGAATAGTGATGATGGCGAATGCATCTTCACCCCAGAAGGTTGCAGGGGTTTCAGACTCATTTAGCATAGCACAATCCATTTTTTGAATAGTTCTATTAATCCTTTCTACCACTCCATTTTGCTAAGGAGTCCTTGTAGTGGAGAATTGCCTTTTTATTCCATGTTCCTCACAAAAGTCAAAGAATTCATCCAAGGTAAATTCCCCTCCTCCATCAGATCTGAGGAATTTGATTTTCCGATCTGATTCATTTTCGACCAAGGATTTGAAAGCTTTGAATTTTTCAAATGCTTCATCTTTATGCTTTAGAAGCCCTATCCAACACATTTTGGAAAAATCAGCAATGAACAATATAAAGTATTCCTCTCCATGAGGTGACTTTTTCCTTGATGGTCCACATAAATCAGTATGAACAAGTTCAAGAGGCTTACTAGCTGATCCTTCCTTTTCCGGGAAGTGTGCTCTGGTTTTCTTACCAAATTGACATGATTTGCATATTGTATTTTTTGGGATGCTGATATTAGGAAGATCACGAACAACCAGGTATCTGCATGCTTTTCTTATTTGAGAGAAGCTTAGATGCCCCAATATTTTGTTCCATAGCCAGTGTTCATCATTTTTACTTAGATATCATTGTTGTTGTCCTCCCTTGAGTATGTATAAGTTGTTTGGAGTTCTTATACCTTTGATCATGGTTTCACCTATATCAAGCTCATGAACAACACATCCATTTGATCGAAATACTACTTCATTTCCTTGATGAAACATTTGACTAACACTCAACAGGTTATGCTTTAGACCATCAACATACATAACATTCCCAGCTTTAACTTTTTCTTTTAAGAGAACAAAACCTTTACCTCTTATGATAGCAGGAGTGTCATTTCCAAATGAGACGTTCTTTTCCTTTTCTAAGGCATTGTATGACTGAAGTTTTTCTTTATCACCTGTCATGTGTTTCGAGCATCCATTTTCGATGTACCACTTATTTTCTTATCCTTCTGCATACAAGGTTATACCACATCTTTCTATTTGTGGTTCTTTCTTTCTCCATATTTTGGGATTTAATGAAGTTTGGTCCTTCTAAGATGTTTGCTGAAATTTACTCCTACATTCAAATTCTTCATGACCGAAGTTGTTGCAGATAGAGAATTCTATTTCATTTTCAAGAAGAGAAAAGTTATTGTAGGTTCGTTTCATGATCCTCGCCACATTCCTTTGATTCCATGCTTCTCTAGTCATGACGGTCTTGTAAGCAACACATTGAGCAGGTTTGTGTTCAAATTTATGACATGAAAAGCATTTGTCATTAAAGAAGTTCATGTGATTATCGAATCTACTGACCTGGTGATTGTAGTTGCTATTGATATTCATTCTTGAAACAGATTGAGTATGATTTACTTGAGGTTGGTTGTAGCTTCTATTCATCCTTGAAGTAAATTGAGCTTGATTTACCTAGTGATCTGCTTTATGCCTTTGCTATTGATTATCAAATTGTTCAATGCTCTTTGCTGCATCAAGGTAGCTTTTAGTGGAGGTTGACGGTTTCTATGCTTGGGATGCTTCTTTAGTATATACAAGACCTGTCTTTATCAGAGGAGAATGTTGCACTTTGATAATTTCATTTAAGGTTTGTGATCCTTTAGCAAATCTGAGATTGAGAGCTTTTGTTTTCTCAATATTCTTTCTTAGACCCACAATTTCACATTCTAGTTTTCCATTGTGTTTTTCTCTTTTAGCAAGTTGGAATGTCAAAGTATCTATAATCATATTCTTTTGTTCTAAACAGATTTTGAGTTTAGAGATGTCTTCATAAAAGTCATCTTCATCCAAAGTATCCAAGAAATCATCATCTTCAAAAGCCATCAAAAGTCTATAGTCATTACTATTTTCATCTTCATCACTATTTGATAAACCAGTGCTATCTTCATGTGTATAGTAGCTCTTCTTACTTACACTTTGTTTTCTATTCCATTTTGCTGATTCCTTACCTTTATCAAGCATATCTTTATGAGGAAATTTGGTATCATAATGACCAACTCTTCCACAAGCAAAACATTTGAAAGGTAGTTTACCTTTGAATCTTCTAGAGCCTCGTTGAAGGTTCTTGACAAAGTTTGCTTCTTCCTTTCCTTCTAAAATATGTCCTGATTCATTGATTTCTTCTCTTCCTAAAGCTTTGAATACAACTTCTCTCATATTTGATGGACCTCCTTTTCTCATTTTGAAAGTAGTTAAGATTCCATGTAGCTATGTCATAGTAATAGTTTGAAGATCTTGCTTTTTTTCTATGGTAGATACTTTGGATTCAATCAAGGAAAATTTTAAGGATGGAAAATTTTCTTGAAGTTTAGAAACATTGGCGAATCTCACTAATCCCTAATATGCAAAC
The DNA here is from genome assembly GCA_000404065.3 of Pinus taeda. NCBI lineage: Eukaryota > Viridiplantae > Streptophyta > Pinopsida > Pinales > Pinaceae > Pinus > Pinus taeda. The sequence continues at coordinate 83,353 of APFE030233935.1, forward strand.
TATAAATTTTTCAATGATATATTTTGGAAAATTATTCAAATTAATAATGATTAATCATATAGCCACTAGATAATTGGGCGATTTTGAAAGGTAAAAAAATATTTATATTCTAAAATTTGGGCAAATCATCTTTTATAAAAATTGAAAATTGGCGAATCGTTTTTCGGAAAAATCATGGAAAATTAGCCCATTGGGCGAACATTAGCCCCTAAAATTTTCCATGAACTTAGTAGACAAGGATCTTAAAATCTTTTCAACTAAAGTAACTTATTTTATCTCTTCACCTAATTTCTTCATGCAATTAAAAATCTCATCTATATGTAAGAAGTAACTAGCTATACTTTCATCATTGTGCATTTTGAGAGTTTCATTTTGAATTCTGAGAGTTTGCAATTTTTCACGTTTTACCTGATTGTCTCCTTCATATCTTAGAACGATATTGTCCCATATTTCTTTGGCGGTTTTGCGCTGCTTAACTTTGACAAATTCTGATTTTGACAAACTCCCCAATAATGTATTGATAGCCTTGGCATTAGTTCATATTGCTTTTTACCTATTGTATCTATAGGAATTTTTGATGGAAATGTATATCCTCCTTCCACGATTCCCAGACATCTGTTGCAAGAGATTGAAGATAAGTTGTAGTTCTTACCTTCCAATAAACGAAGTTACTCCCATCAAAGATTAGTGGTCTAATGGATCCCTCGCTTTCGTAGTTACTCATGGTGATAGATCTTCCTTCAAGCAATCAAGCTTCTTCTAAAGGATCTGCTCTGATACCAATTGTTGGAAATAATACTGAGAGGGGAGGTGAATTAGTATTAGCAAGTCAATAATATTTCATTTCCATAATCAGATTCATATATACTACTTCAGTTAATGGAACTTGTGTGTATACACAACTATATTTAAGGCAACTACCGTGTATCCTGAAAACTTATGATTCAGTTAATTCATCATATTTTGATCTTTAATCTATGCTTCAAAACCATATAAACAGTAACTAGGTGCAGTAAAAACAGAATAGACAATCACACACATGAACACAAGATATAAGGTGGAAACCCAATGTGGGTGAAAACCACCTGTTGCAATCGTCTTTGTCTTCTTTTTAATAAGAAACTTCCTTTTACAATTTTTGTACTGGTGCAGTCTTATACTAGTATGCAGGCTTCTACCTGCAGAAGGCTACAACCTTCTCTTTTCTTCTAGGGACCATGTTTCATAAATTTTCAGACTGGATCCATCAATAACATCATTCAAACATCAAATATATCTGCATCAACCAATCTCCTTTGCACCAACCACAACTGAATCAATCAATCACTTTTCAGAATGCTGTAACCAGAATATAGTAACCAGAATACAGTAACCAGAACACAATAACCAAAACCTAGAACACTGCAATTGCAAAGAGAAGTATCTAAAGCATATTTTATTAGTTATATGCTACTTCAATGTGTCGAACCTGTGTACATATGCACTTTTCTCAAGGTGAACCTACGTACAGATATGCAAATCAAATTTAAGATGTATACGTTGTTTTCATATGCAGAACCAACATGTATACACGTCTTTTCTAAAGTGAACCTGCGTACAGATCTATAAATGATGATTTAATCTTTACAACAATTCTAGACTTCAGTTATACCCAGATCATCTTATTTACAAACTACAACATGTGCCAGTTATTCAGATAAAAGATCAAAACCACACAAATATACTTCACTTCAAGCCTTAATATCTTGACCCATTATTAGATCTTATCATTCATCAAGCGCTAACGTTCATCCTTGATTCAGATCCAGCTATGCACCATAACCCACTAACCTGTATTCTAGATCTTGCTCTTCATTACTTGAGTGCCTTTACCTAATGATCTTCTCCTCCTTTTATAATCTTTGGCCTTACTCAATACCATGGACCAAAACCACTTAGGACCAATACATTGGACCAAATACCTGGGGTCAACACTTTGGATCAGATACCTTGAACCAATACCATGGATCAAAATACCATGGACCAAATACCATGGACCAAAACTTAGTTTTCCAACATGTACACACCTTTCCTTTTGTGAAAGTGCGTGTGTACTCTATACGCTCCTTTTGGTCTACTAACCTACGTGTACATGTGATTTGGTCAATGGGGAACCTACGTATACCACTCTTTCTTCAATCTGTGAGATTAAACTGTGATATGTCATCTGACTGAGTTTCCATCAAGTACAACACCCGTGTCATAGTGCCAAATCTGTCATAATTCCAACAAAATATTCTTCCAAGAAATCATAAACATAGTATTTTTGGGTTGTGATTGTAGATCCTTCTATTCATGCTCCCATGGGAGAGATGAAGTAGAGGTTGCAATCACATAATTTTGAAGGGTTATTTTCTAATGAAATGCAAGAAACTAATAAGCACTCTAAACTAAAAGAGATAAAAATACACAAGAGGGACCTAAGTCATTGAGGTTGGGCCCAAAACCAAGAGGCTCAACCCTCTAGAACTAACTAATTGATTAACCAATAAGTATCTTCTCCTTATCATTGCATCAATGTATAATACATCACATAGCAACAAAAAATAACAGTTCTAACTACTTGAGCTTAATTAGCTACGTAGCTGAAAATAACTCGAAACCTAATGAGCTCTTTTACATGCTTATTTAGAGAAGAGGGTAGATATGAGTAGCTCCCTAGAAAATAGGAATGTTTGTCTCCCATAACTCAAGAATGGTGGATCTTGATCTTCATTAGCTACACTTTCTTGGATGCTAATGACCTCGAGTTGATGAGAGAGAATGTTGTGATCTTGGATTGATTGAAGGAGTTAAGGAGGTGGACAACCTCCTAGAATATCTCCCTACTGTCTACTCCGAGCCCTTACATGAAAATTATCTAAAAAATGCTCCATTTCCTGCAATTAAACCATATTAGGCCACATGACATAGAAAAATATGTTTTACGCTTCTCATTAAGCATAATATAGCAAAAATTGTAAATAAATGTGAGAAACACATAGTTCTAAAGCTAGGGGATGGCATTATGACCCTTATAATGTACCTACTGATTAGCCTCATTATTAATCACGACTCCTAAATCCTTCATTTGAGCACACTCCTTCGACGCAAGGAACTGCGCCCTCCTAGTCACTGTTGAGCTCACAAGCTCATTATGAAGGCTCGAAGCATAACCCCTTTATCCCTGAAGTGTTTTCCTTTACACCCTCCTTTGTTATTTGAGTACATGATCACATCTTGAACCAGCAAATGATTCTCCTTCTTGCTTTGGACCTATGCCTTGCACCCTTGAGTTCTCTCTCACTCTTTCTTGAGCAAACAAGCACACCTTGAAGGCCTCTTGTGACTCTTGATAAGTTTGATTGTGCCCTCCTAATCAAGCCTTCTACTTTTAACCCTCTCACAATCCTATCATGAGTTTATTATTCCATGAGCTAGGTAACGCTAGAATAGTTGTTTTTAAGAGTTATTTTTCTTTGTCATGGAGGATTTTAAGTGGCAGGAGTACCTTCCTAGCATTACAAGCTACCGATCAAATAAGATAGTAAGGAGGAAGCATAAAGAAACACCTACAAAGAAGAAGAAAAAAGAGAGTTATCATGGAGACATGAAAAATATCTTGGACCGAAACAAAAAAAATACATTGCATGATGATTCAAAGGATTCCAATGTTGATACAAGGCCCTTTGGAGGGTGAAGAGAAGCAACAAAATGGATTCTTCATGAAGATGAAGCATAGATCAGATATATCATCAAGAATGCAAGATGAAGTAGAAATAAATACAACTTGGAATTTCCACCTTATCATGAATTCCATGTCATCATTGTCAAGTTGTAACTTGTAAAGTGTCATCATAATGGTGAATGTATTTCCATGTGTCATGTCACATCATCATGTGGAGTGTAATGATATATTCTTAAGAAAAGGACAAAATGTAATGTCTTGAAGTCCAAGATTCATATGTGGAACATGAAGAGTCACTTAGTCATATATGGACAAAATGTCTTTCGGAGAAGTCCAAAATTCATTTAGAAGTTCAAGAGTTACATAGAATTCCAAAGGTCATAGAAGTCCAAGAGTAAAAAATGGTAACTCAAGATTCATGGGGATATGAAAGGTCATTACCCTAGTTATAAAAGGAACCTCATAACTCAAGAAAAAGTATTTTGGAGGCTTAAGCTTTGGAGAGCTAGTCTTGGCTTCTCTACTTGGCATAGGAGAGAAAAGCTATTCTTTGGAGAAGCAAGAAGTAACTGTGTACTTCGATCTTTCACCTAATTGAAATTCAATTATCCAACACATTTTCATGCATGTATCAAAAAAATTTTAGGACCACCCTTGGGATGTTTATAGTATATGTTGTGTTCATATGTACTGGAGAAATTGAACTATTTCGATGGATTTGGTGCTTATCTTGTTGAATGTGTGTTTTATTTGCTTTATAATTGTTATGTGAACTATTTTGCTAACGAATCTTGTTATGCTTCCGTGTGTCTCTCTTAGGTTAGTACTATTACTTCCTTATACAGGCTCACTTTTTGTCCCCCACACATGAAGGTATCCTTTTACACATTATAATTGGTGTTTCACAATTTCAAATTTCTTTCTTATTCATGATTTATGCATATAATCTCTTGTGTTATTTATTGAAACCAAGATGAACCTTTGTGTCATGGTGGACGGACTGATATTCTGGATGGGGCTCCTACTCCAAATGGCGTGATGTATAATTGGGACTTCACATTGGGGAGACCCCCTGCATGTTGGTTGTATCCAACAACGTCAAAACTTCCCAACATGCTAACATGCATCACAACTTTGACAAAATTCCTTAGCATCCTTGTGAATATTTGGCCACCAAATTCCTGTGCAAATGATCCTCTATGTGGTAACTTTTCCTGCATAGTGACCTTCTACAAATTCTTTATGTGCTTTTGATAATATCATAGGCCTTTCATGATCCAAAACACAGTGATGAAGTATTCCATCTATGCCTAATTTAAATATGAAACCTGCTATGAGTTGATAATCCACTAACTTCACCACCAATTATTTCTTCTATACTACCATATATTTTGTTGCATCTATTCATGTGTTAAGGAATTGGACAATTTATGTGAAGTAATCATCAACCATGTTTACTATGAACAAGTGTGAATTTGGAAGGTTATCATCAATATTCCTTAATTTTTCTCCAACTAATAGGCACAATAAATGAGCTAGTCCCACATTAACAATTCCTTGATTTACAACCACCTCAAAGTCATATTCTTGTAAGAGTAGAAACCCCTTAAATATCCTCCCCTCCCAAAATTGGCTTGTTGATAGGGTACCCTAGCACATAATGGTTATTATACATCTTGAAGTGTGACCCAAGGAGGTAGTGTTTAAACTTTTGCAACGCATATACCATTTCCAAGCCTTCTCATTCTATAGTGGTATAGTTTGTTCAGTAGTTGATAAGTTTTTACTATCAAATGCAATGGGGTGATCTATGTCACCTTCTCTTTCTTGAGCTAAAACTACACCCAAAGTTATGGAATATCCATCCACATGAACATGAAAATCCTTTCCCAAATATGGAAAAACTAAAATCAATGCAGTGACCAATTTCTCCTTTAAGGTGCTCAAAGCCTATTGGCACTTTTCAACCCATCAGAAATTAATCGCCTTTTTCAATTGTTGTCCTAAGCGGGTTGAAATATGCACATACCCGTTGTGAATTTATTGTGATACCCTATATGATGTAAATTTGTGTTCATTTGTCACAAAGATTTAGGTGGAGGTAGATATTCTATTACAACATTTTTTGCAAGATCAACCCAATAGGAATTGTTTGCACACACATGACCTAATAGAGTAGTAAATGGAGAGAAAAAGATACATTTCTTCAAATTTAATGAAATTTGTAATTGTCTACATATATCAAGCATTAAATGTAGAACTTAAATATGCTTCTTCAAAATTTTTAATATTGTTCTGTCATCCAAATATACCTCTAGGAACTTATGAATATGTTTCCACCACAACTTTGGAGAATATTGTATGTGCATTCTTCAGACCCAAAGGCATGATAATATACTAGAAGGATCTTCATTCTATCACAAAGGTACTCTTATGTTTATCTTCTAGTGTAATCTTAATCTAATTATAGTCAAAGAATCCATCAATGATCCAGATTTAAATAGGAACGCAATAAAATACAGAGATAACCATATACACAAAGATGCAGCGGAAATAATACTTCATTTCATTAATGGAAAATACTGAAATATGCTTACAACCGGAAATCGAAATAAACCAGCTAGGGCGATGGTAGCTTATCTCTGAGAAGAGATGTTTGGCTACATGCCTCTGAACTGTGTTACAATGAGGCTCGAAGGCCTATTTATTGTTGAGAAACAATGGAAAAACCCTTCACATTCCAAAACTTAACCCTGGAAGATGAAACGCCAAATTGTGGGCCCCATTTTTGGGTAAGTTGGTACATCAACTTCCCGGGGTCGCG
>APFE030233935.1:103401-121713 GCA_000404065.3 Pinus taeda
CCCCCCCCCAGTATTATTGTCAACCGGATTAATATAAACATCCCTCTACACAGTCACATTGGAGATATTCCCTAGGTATTTTGCGTTGAACTCTTCTCTTACAAGCTCCGAATAGTGGTCCCTTTCTTCTAGTTCTAACGATGTAGTTACTTTAAAGTATCCTATTTCAAAAATCATTTTCCTTGTCTTCAGCTTGATTATGACCTGATTATCAAAATCTCAATCAATTCCTAATAAATCAAGGTATGGATTTGTATCGTCCACATTTTCTGTCACCTCAAAATTGGTGGTGCTTCTAACCCCATCAATGTTGACTTCTATAACTATTATCCTACCAATTGGAAAAATTCTTTATTTATTTTCTAGTCTCATCTAGATGGGTGACCAAGTCAAATTCTTTCTCCCCGTTATCTCCCATTTTATCTTAGGAAGGACATTCACATATGAGCCTAGATCTAGAATGGTATTGTCCATGTCATAGTCCCTATTTGTGCACTAAACCTGAATTCTATATTTGTCCTTTTGTGCACAACTTTCTTAAGAATGTGTCGAGGGGTATACTTAATTAATACTTTTAATTCTTGTGTGCATTGTTATACAGCAAAATGACCTTCTCATCAGCTCAGAGGAGAAAGACATGATGACTGAAGGATTGACCAAGTTCACAGGCCCAGTTGTCAAGCTAACAATGTCTAAACACTAGCAACCTGCTTTATAAAGCTTCCTCGCAAGGCTAAGGGTGTGTTAGTTCCTAGGGTAACTATATATGTTACCTCGGGAAGAGCGTTAGTGAACCCTAATGAGTTTCTATGGGTCAAGAGAATGAGTTGACTGAGAAATATCCCAAGATTCTCTCCTATGTCAGCTCACAAAAGTAGGGAAACATTAGAACTCAACCTGTTTTTGGGAATTACTAATTCCTAATGGAGTGAGAAAATGGGAAAGAGAATAAAGGAATGGAAACATCACTGCTATTGCCTAATGGAACTCATGAAGGAATTGGCAACCCTATCCTCACATGCTATATATGCAAGGATAGGGCCATTGTAAAAGAGGTCAAACCATTTGAAAGGATTTCCTATTTGACTGTCGAGTAGAGTCTCAGACTAAGGCATTAGAAGAGGTTACGAAGGGAGAGAGAGAGAGAGGAGCTGGAGGGGTAAGGGAAGGATGATACAACTGATGGTTGTAATCACTCTTTCTACATCAATATAGAACTGCAATTGTGTTGTCCACTCTGAGATGTTGGTAGTATAATTTTCTTATATGTTTATGCAACATTGTTAGCATGAGTGGCTTAACATATGCAACTAGATATCTTTATATGTTCATGCATTGTTTATCAAGGTTTTATGTTATTATATTATGCTTGTCTTTGGTATGTGTAGGTTTTGATCTAGAGCTGGCTTAGGGGTCTTCCGCCTAGCTACATTGCGCTCTCCAACAACACCATACTAGGACTCGAGGTAATAATTCCTTCTCGCTTTGATATTCATTTGTTAAGCATAGATATGCATGCATATTTGTGACAGTTGCAACTAATCTAACTATCTACCAAGGATCCCAAGAATATCCTTGAGGGTTTCCACATCACCATACACTTGTGCATTAATCCTTATAGCGACTTCGCTCGAGACTACACTTAGTTCTTGATTTTTCCCAGAAAGTTTGTATATCTCTCTTTCTTCCAAGCCTTCTTGTACCTCTTCATTCCCTTTCTGACCACTAAGGACTACAACACCCTTTTCTCAGTGCTCAACCCTAGATCTGATCCCCACAACCTATTTTTTGAGCCTTTTTCCTCACTAACATTGTCTGCTAGTGTAAACAATGCTTTATAAATCACTCTGTCCTCACAAACAGTGCGTTAGTGCTGAAAATAAATATATGTATCCTCTAGTATAGAGTGTTAGCTAACCATTTCTTGATAAACAACTTGATATGCGACCTCATCGGTTGGGAAATATGATTGTAGACTGATTAGGGATCTGCAACTTGTTTCTGGGAAAACTAGTGTCTTGTCGAACAACTAGCCCTCTAGGTTTGGTAACTACCCTATAAACAACAGTTTAAAGCAATTCAATGATTTCTTCTGTGTAATAGATAAGAGAAAGATAAGGAACCAACCTGAAACTTCTGCTTAATCCCTTGCTTGCTCTCTCTCCCCCTTGATAGAGCTTGTAACTCCTCTCTGCACTTAACCCACTTGGAGAGTACCTGCACGAGTACAATAACAAAGAACCGTCAAAGCATCGTGATCTATTACAACATAAACATTATAGAATCAGATGAACAAATGATAGAATTCACAAATGATAACATTCATAATTGCACAATCATATGGAAGAAAACTTGAAGAACTTTATTAATAGAAGGGAGAATTACAACGTAGTTGTCTGATCCAGCATCATCCTCCTAGCTTCAATCCCTCTTCACCTCATGAAATAGCAATATCATACCAAAAATACAATACTCTTTCCTCAATTACAAACTATCAGCACTTCCTTGCAATTTAGAATATTCCAGCCTCCAGATCTCTTAGATGAGGGATCCATTTATAGATGTGTGCAAGGGTGTGAGTCATCCATGGGGTTTTGATTAGTGTCAATCCACTTGTTACAATTGTTTCCACTTGGAGATTTCTTGGATCTCTTACTCATCCCTTGGTGAATTCAGAGAGGCAAGTGGCATAGGAGAAGTTTCTAGAAGATTACATGAGCAACCACCTAGCAAACTGTCTCAGACATTTGTCCATCCTCGCCCATCACACCCTATAGAAGGCCTAATCAGTATGCATCACACCCTAGCAGTGTACCACTTAGTATGCATCACACTTTTCTAGTGGAGCAGTCAGTATGGTTTATTTTAGGCCATTTCTGGATGGTTTCTTAGGTGGAACTTTTGGGGAATGATGTAATCAGATGACTATGTTCTTTTAGGTTATGAAACAACTCTTTTAGGGGTTGATAAGCCGTAGTTTATTGACACATAAGTTTGGGGTTGATGTGCCCAAATATGTCTATAACAGTTGCCCCCTAAAGCATGAAGGCGTAAATATTTATGTCGGGTGAAAAGCTTTATCATGAGGACCCGAAGTTTTGAACTGGAAGGTGACCTACATAAGTTACAATACAGTACATCATCATAATATAATTTTCATGATCTAGTTGAGGTAGGCATTCCCATGCTCAACTTTATAAATTCATTTCATGTACATAGATAAGATAGTTGTCTGTAGATGCAGACTGGTGATTCTTCAGATGTAGAGTCATCATCCATGGTTCGGATGACCATCTGTGCAGCACCTTTGTACATTTGATGTTTATATATCCCTAAATATATCATAGCTCGGATGGATGAAACTAGATCCAGAGTCTTCAAACTCATTCAATCGTCGCCCGATGTACAAGTTAATCCATGTGAAGAGATGTTCTGAAGTCGAACATTGAAAGACATCACCTGATTATCAGCCAATAATGTGAGTTGTTAACAGATGCGAGAGGAATCACTGATAATGATAATGACCCTCAAGGTACCACAATACAATTCAGGGGGTGTGAATATATGATTCGATGTCAAACGCCACACAAAATCTTTTGATCGAAGGCCATTGATGTCAACCTGTTGCCGAAAGTGAGAAACTTTCCATTGATGTATGCAAGCTTCAAAGTACTGAAAGGGGTGTTTCTAAGTCAACTTCTTGGATAATGAGCTGATGTCAACAAGAAGTGACTTGTCATAGGAGGGCCTTGATGTATCCCACATCTACGACACGAAATGAAGCAAATGATTTCTGGAGGTGAAAATGAACTGACGACGCAAGGTTCAAGAATGGAAGTCATGAAAAAATGAAGGTTGGAGGTATTGCAGTGTATGAGACATAACTGGATGGTGGTTTCTCAACTGAATGACTTCTCTTGAACATGTTGGTGACATTGAGATGAATTGTTAGCATTAAGCCCAAAATATGGATGGTATGAAAGACCAATGGTGAGATGACTGGTGAATGGAATAACCCAACCCAGCTCAGTAATGGAGATGAAGTGAAAGTGTCATCTTCAAGAGCGACCTGCTACAATAAATTCTTCAAGTTTCTTCCCTTTTTCCCCATTCATTGCTGACCAGTACCTCTTTATTTTTGTCAAGCTTAAGGAGGATAACATATGCTTGTTCTATAATTTTCCCTTCGAGCAAACCTGTTGCTATGTTTTAACAAGTAGCGATAGTGAAACTCGGGCTTGTCTAGAATGGAAAAGTTTGTCGCTATTGTTTTAATGAGTTTAACGACAAGGATAACTCGGTCCTTTTCATGTTTAGAGAGTTTGAAAAGGGATGAAAAGAAAACTCCATAAGTTATTTTTCATAAAATAATCCCTTAAGTCTAAAAAAGGATAAAATAATACAAAAGGGATGACTTTTCTGATCACTTTAACGAGCTGAAAAAGACAAGTGCTAGACTTTCTCATAAGATAATCCCTTGGGTCCGAAAAAGTATAAAATCATACAGGAGGGATGACATTTCCAATCACTTTAACGAGTTAGAAAGGCCGACACTTGACAATATTTTCATATTTAACGAGTCAGACAAGGGTTTAAAGGAGACTCGATTTTTGAGGAACGAGTGGTGTCTAGGGTAGCAACTAGTTCCGATGAATTTGGGAACTTCTCAAAACATGTTAATTTCTATGAAGAGGGTAGCTAATAAGACCACTCATTGCAAATGTTCCTCAAAAAGGGTAAAAAAACCAAATGAAAGTGTATGATTGGCCAAAGGGATGCTGGTGATGGGAGGTACACAACGAAGGTTGAAAATGTTGATAGAATAGCAATCACAGAGGTTAATTTTTTAAGGTGGGTTCATTTTTTGACAAGATTGAATCATGGGGGAACTATGCTTGGATTTGGTTTCATGTTTACACAAGCTTGAAATGAAAAAATTATGCTCAGAGTCAGTTTCATTTTTGTACAAGTTTGAAATGACAAAACTATGCTTGAAACTATAGGTGAGCAGTGGAGTGCTATAGGTAAAATGATTTGACCACATCTTTGTTTTTCAGTTTTATAATGTTTTTGTGTTTTTTATGTTACTAAGACTAAACAAACTTATAAGCGTGTGCAGATATTGGACCAGTGTGACCAGTGCCACGCTCACGGGCAACAGATGACACTCCAACAAGAGAGGCTATAGGGAGGGCCGTCCTTCAAGATCTAGACATATTGAAGACCTTGGCAGTGTTGTAGGATCAGATCAAGGGCCTTACTCTTAGCATTCAGAATGTCAAGACTGATGAGTTACCTTTGAGGTTACAACACCATACTACTAGCATACCGAGTCGTTGGACTAGGCTCCTATGCATGATAGCATAGGCGGTGACCTGTTATCACCAGCATCACTAGTCTAGGATGTTTTTCTGCATTTATTTTGAGTTTCTAGGTCAGATGACTGATTTTGTCTTGGACACAAAAATTTTTGTAAAAACTATAAACAGCTATCTACTTTTGATTTTTGGAGTGTTATTTTGGCTAATTGATGCAATCCTGATGCAAATGTTGATGTGAAATGCTTTCTTTACAAATGCTGCAAATGTCTATTTAACACATAGTTTGCTAATGAATCAGTCAATGTGTTTAAGCTTCTGGAAATGTGTTGATATTGAATGGAATCAAAATTCCTTTCCAAAATCCTAACTCTTAGGAACATGTGATAAATAGTTGGCTTCCGAATAGAATAAACACTAGTAAGTTGTAGAATGACAAGTTGTGAATCTAGCCTGACAATGAGTCGGCGTATACCATGTGAAATGGCATCAGAGAGAAGTTCAATCAATGCGCTATACTCATCGATGTTGTTTGTTGATCGACCAATACATATCCCCCTTAAACTCACTAACTCGCCGCTTGGAGCGAAAATGGTCTAGGCTGCAGAAGATAGGTATTGCGTACTATGACTGGCTCCATCGCCATACCCAAAAAATGGTTCCAAAAAGTCTAACATCTGTAAAAAATGTGAATTGGATTACCTAACCAAAAGGACAACTCTAAAGGAAAACACTCAAAAATGCAACAAAATTATATGTACAATGAGTTTACTACACTCAATCAAGCATAGTAATGTTTAAGATACAACCCGTTTCGAGGCTGCGACAACGGAATCCCATCATAATTGACCAGCTCGTAGGCTCCTTTTGTTAATACTCGTTTAACAATGTAGGGGCCCATCCATAATGGTTCAAATTTACTTGCTCCTAATTTTTCAGAGTCTTGATCGTAAAGTAAGACTAGGTCACATTCTGAGAAGACACGAGGCTTGACATTTTTGTCATATTGTGCCTTGATGCATTTCTTATGTGCTTCATTAGCCAACGAAACATTGCGACAAGTTTCATCTAGATGGATTAGTTTCGATAAATGAGCCTCTTCTTCAAAAGTTTCGGGGAGAAAATCAATTGCAAGCTTGAGGGATGAGATTTCACACTGAATTGGTAAGACTACTTCCAGACCATACACCAACTGAAAGGGCATAAATCTGGTCACATTTCTCACCAAAGTCCTATATGCCCACAGAGCTGAGTACATGATTAAATGCCAATTTTGTTTGTGGACTCCAATCATTCTCTGCAATATGCGCTTAAGGACTTGGTTGATTGCCTCAACTTATTCGTTAGCCTGTGGATAATATGGAGTATAACTATCATGGGATATTCCTAATTTGGCAGTCAGTTTGATCATCATGTGATTGTGAAAATGCAATCCATGATCTGTGACTATAGCCTATCATGCACCAAATCTAGAAACCACATGATTAAAAAAGAAAAGAGCAGTCACTTCACCACTGTTGTTTAATGTAGGCATCGCCTCAGCCCATTTTGTAAAATAATGGGCAACGACTATAATGTACCCATGCCCCCCAGCCAAGGTGGGGTTACATGTCATGAAATCAATGCCCCATTTAGCAAATGGCCCAACAGCAACTACTGGATGCAGTGGTGCAGGTGGTAATATGGTTTTGCAATCAAAAATCTAATAAGCATGGAAACTTCTAACTGCAATTATGCAATCTTTGAATATTGTGGGCTAGAAGTAACCAGCTCATAAGATCTTATGCGTAGTAGTGTAACCAGATAGATGCCCCCCACAAGCACTTGAATAACAATCATTCAAAACTTTTTCGGCCTCCTCATGCGTGAGGCACCTTCGTAGAACTGTATCGACACCATGACAGTAAAGTGTATCACCAACGATTAGATAGCCTTTGGCTTAGTATAGAGTACGCTATTTTTCAGAGTGAGAGGTGTTAGGCCTAAAAGTTTGGGTTTGGAGATAGACCAATATATCCCCATACCACGGATCACTTGACGATATCAGAAATAGAGTCTCATCCACCATTGATACTTGGGATTTTAAATCATTGGATGATGAGGGAAGGTCACAAAGTAACTCTGCAAAGATGAGAGATTTCTTTGATTTGGATTTGGTGAATTCTAGATCAAACTCCTACAAAATGGCTATCCATTTGGAATATTTGCCACCCAATAATTGACGTGATAGAATGTAGGTCAGAGGGTTGCAATCTAACACAATGGTAGTTTTGCAAAAGAGAACATAGTGTCGAAATCTCTATACTGATTGAACGGCTACTAAAGCCAACTTTTGAACATAAGTGTACTTGTTTATTGTATCATTAAGATTGTCACTTGAATAATATATAGGATGTTCAATTACGTTATCTTCTTGAACTAAAACCATAGCGATGGTTGTATCTACATCGGCAAGATACAGGTTAAAGTCTTTTTGATAGTCAGGAGCGTACATTAATGATGCTTTTATTAAGGAATATTTTAAAGCATCAATGGAAGTTTGTGCAACCTGATCCCAGTGGAAGGGTACTCCTTTTTTCAAAAGACGTGTATAACCTTTAGCGAGCTCATCATAATTTGGAATGAACCTCCTCATAAAGTTAGCTTTCCCTTGGAGTCTCTGAATTAGAAGCAAATTTGAAGGTGGACGCATGTCAAGGATTGCCTGAACCTTAAATGGGTCAAGTCAAATTCCATTCTTAGAAACTACAAAACCAAGCAATCGACCAGAACCAACACAAAACACACACTTTTGTAGATTCAGTTGTATCTTGTAGTGTCAGCAATGTAGAAATATGGCTCTCAAATGTTGCAGATGATCAGTCCATTTTCGTGAATGAGGAGGCAGATCATCAAGATACGGTTGAATGATGTGTTTGATGTCATGGAAGGCATAATTAATTACCCTCGAAAAAGTTTCCCCTGCGTTCTTCAAACCGAATGGGAATTTACGATACATAGACATATAAATGCAGTTTTTGACTAGTCGTGTGGGCAGATATTGATTTGATTGCATCTCAAAAATTCATCCATGAATGAAAAGATTTCGCATCCTGCACATTCATCAATAATTTGGTCGATAAAGGGTGTAGGATATCTTTCCTTCAGACATGCTTGATTTACATCCCTATAATCGACGCACACTCTAACTGTTCCTTGTTTTTTCGTCACAAGAACAATATTCGATATCTAATCAGTGAGAGGAATAGGGTAAATGAAGCCAGCACACAACAGTTTTTCAACCTCTACTTTAATGGCAACAGATTTCTTTAGATGAACAGGTCGAAGCCATTGTCGTATTGGTTTGACATCTGGATACATCTTGATTTCATGTTCAACAAATCTCAAGTCGATGCCTGGCATTTCTTCATATGACCATGCAAAGACATCTCTGAATTCACGAAAAAGAGCATAGTAAATTTCCAGTTCTGATGGAGAACAAGATTTTCCAACGTGAATATTCTCTACAACAATAGGTTTGGTCGAAATATTAATGGCTATAGTTTCTTCAATGTTGGATAGATTTCGCTCAGAATCTACTGTATTTACAAAATTTAATAAAAAATAAAAAGCTGAAGGATGATTGAGGTCGTTCGAATAATCTTCATTGTCATCTCGAAGCTAGGAATGATGGTGGTAATATTCCCACGGTGTCTCTTCTATAATCAATGATTGGATGATTCCTTTGTCTGTAGAATGTATATGAGACCAACGATTGGAAGAGGTACCATATTCTAAAGGCCTATTTACCCAAATACTCATCGATTGTTGATTCGGGTTTGCCGCCCAAGCCTGGAAAATTGATTGCTACAAAGATTCGATGGGGCTTGGTGGCAACGCCTCGTGATGATCCTCACTATCAAAATTTTCGAGACACTTCTTAAACTCAGATGATGTAGAAGATATCATTTGACAAGTTTCCACTATGGCCACTTACGCGAAACCAAATGGAGGTGGGAGGGAAAAAGTTCCCATTAAGGAAGGATCTTTTAGGAGGCCTAATCCAACATTTTGAAGTGATTGAGAACTTCCATGGGTCAATGGAATGCTTCCAATAGCTTGTGAACTGTTAGGAAGAAAGGCTAGTTGGTCAACAATTGTGATTCCACCTTAGAAGGGAAATGCAATCTTTCTAAAAGATGTAGACACAATGGTAGCCATAGCATAAATCTAGGGCCTTCCCAGTGAGATATTATAATCAAGGTTTCCATTAATGACCTCGATTTCATTCTCTACTATTTTGCCCCGCAGTTCAACTTGCAAGTTACTTAAAATCCCATATGGAGTTTACCTTCTTCCCTTGAATGCTTTTAATTTTGTTGATGATCGTGACAAGGGTGGTGAACCAAGAGTTTTCCAGTAACTCATTAACATAATACAGGTAGATGCCCCCTCATCAATAATGGTTCGATGAACATTTTTATTGAGGGATTTTACCCTATATAAGGAAAGCGAGTTGGGCCAGTAACTGAGGTGTATATCTGTTATCATTAAAGGCCACAAGATTGGAATCCACTGGATCAATCCCACCTATTGCTGATAACAAAGCCTGTTTTTGGGAGGGACAATTTTGCAATACCTCAAGTGTCGACATAGCAGATGGCGATTGAGCCAAATCCTCCACTATATTATAATTATGAGCAACTTGAGCATAAGGATTAAATTTCGATTTATGTACAACTCCCTTTGGTGGCTTTATGGTTAATTCAGGAATAATGGGTGGAACAACTTCCGACAAAGTCATTGTCAAACCACTAGGTTGATCTGTAGCCTGCTTATTTGAAGACGATGGATTCCCATAATCTTTATTCCTTATTGATATCAAAGCATCATTTTTCTTGTTTGAGATGGATAGCATAATCACTTGTGATGTGGAAGCATGATCGATAGCAACCAGATTAGTTTCTAGGTTTGGCAACGGACCAGTCAACACCGCTGAGGTATTTGAAGCCTTCAAAAGTTTTGAAATCTCAGATTGATGTGGAGAATCTCTCGTATAATTCTCCTCATTACATATCAAACATGGAGAACGAGGAGGTTTCTTTGGCCCAGTAGGGTTCTCAGATGATTTTTCAAGAGTTGAATTCTCCTATTTCTTCTTATTATTTTTCCTTTTCTTCTTGCCCCGTGGTTTCTTTGGATTCTTGCCTTTGTCAGATGACATGGCATTAATCTCCGAGGTAAGAGGTTTGTCATTTACATTTTGACTAGAAATAGCAAGAGCTTTACTAGATGGACCCCTTGCGGTTTGTGTGCTTGAGGCACCGATCACAACTTCACTAGCATGAGAGTCTCTATTTGATTTAGGAGGAGGTGGAATGTAAAATTCTAGTCTAGGAGCGCCGTGAATTTTGTCATAGAGTGTGCCAAACTGAGTATAGATCAAGTCTAAATATTGGGCACGAGCAATGACTTGCTCCTCAGTGACAACTCCTCCTTTTGCCACGTCCTTAGTGATAGATGGCAATAAGGACTTAATAAACAACTCAGCTAATAGCTAATCGAAAACATATGTCTTTACCATTCGATGATGACACCACCACTCATGAATATGATCAGATATGTTAGTGGCCATGGTATGTTTAAAGTTGGTAAGGAGTTTTGTTCCTGTTTCGTACCTAATGGGTAACTGAAAGTGGGTTAGAAAGGTAGTGGCAAGGATGTTGAAGTTATCAAATGAAGCTCTAGGCAATTCAATATACTATTTTGCTGCTAGTCCAGTGAGCGTTCTTTGAAAAAGGTGAAGGCTAATTGAATCATCATTCAGGGTATTAGATGAGCATCACAAATGAAAAGTCATTACGTGATTCGATGGATCTTCACCTGGATTTCCATTGAATTTGGGAATATCGAAGGGAATCTTATGAGGAATCGATGGCCACCAAGGGGTGTAAGTAATTGGATCATTTTTCAGTCGATTCAAATATCGTAATTCCAGAGTTGCTACAAAAGGAAACTGCTGATTTAGGTTTGGTGGAGCATACCCAGGATAAGTTGGAATCACCTGAGCTGTAGGTATTTCCATACCAACATAACGTATTTGATGCTGGTAACTTTGATAAGGTTGTTGGACATAACCAGTATAGCGTGGTTGCTGATAACCATTTTGAAAATGTGGTTGTCCATAACCTACAAAGCCTTGTTGCTTAGGTCCTTGGTAGGCTTGATATTGACCAAATCCAGTTTGAGCTTGTAAACCAAGCCAAAACTGATGTTGGATTTTCTTGAATTGTGGTTTCCATGGTTTTTGTTGGATCATTTTTTGTTGCCCAATACTGGAAGATTGACCAAGATGCGGATTGATAATACCTATTTGTGCCTGAGTCGTTCCAGATTAAAAAGCACTAACCTGAGGTTGCGATTGAGCCATAGATACAAGTAGTAGTTGTATCGCAACCTGATGGACTTGAGGTTGAGACACAATAGGCTGTGCTTGTGCTTGCGACACAATCATAATAGCAGGTGTAGTGGGAATATTCGACACAGGTTGGGTCGGTTGCATTGAATATACAACCCTTGGTTGTTCTGGCAGTATTGGTGTCCAACCACTAGATGTAATTCCAGTTTGACCTGAATTTTGTTGGAAACTCTCATATGGTTGTTCCCCAGGAGGAAACAGTGAAAAGGCATACTGCCCTCCATACAATGGATGTCCAATGTTTAAAGGATATATAGGTCTTTGAATACTGGTTTGCCTAAATTGATACTAGAGTGCAGGATCAAATTGTTGAGTTTCTACATAAGAAATACCATATGGGACTCCGGATGAATACATGGGAGCAGACCATGTTGCTGAAGTAGCCCCTGAGTGGACTCCAGCTAGTGATTGATAACTAGCCAGAACAGATGGTATACCAGCAAACATTGTAGGAATGGCAGCAAGGAGTTCTTCCACAGCTCCATCAGATGACACATTCCTAGATGTTGATGGTTACTCAGAGATGTTTATTCTATCCAAAATATTTCCAAGCGATTTGACAGGAACTTGCGATGAAGGATGATTAAAAGAACCAAACTCAGGAGTAGAAGGATACAAATGAATCCTAGTTCCAAAATGTAATGGGGGTCCTAGATGGGGGATCCTCCACTATCTCCTCTATAGAAATCAGACCAGGTGGAAGAGGTAGACCATGAAGTCCGTAAAATATTTCTGGAGCCGAAGAAGTTATAGTTTCTGTAGTGACAGATACTAGAGGGGTGACACCTTCTGAATTCTGAAACTCAACTTCTAGATGTTCAGGTAAGTGGACTTCAATCTCAAAGGGAGGTTCTTGAACAACTACTAGTTCGAATGTAACCTCGGTTTGAATTGATATGGGTTTTGGATCAACTCTAGATGGAGTTGTTTCAGGTATAGAAGTGTCCACCGTTACACTAGGATCAGTTCTAATGTCCTCTTGTAACTGCGGAACTTCTTCTCTAAAGGCAGATGTACCAAAAATGATCGGAGTAACTGTAGTCTCTGACGATGTTGAGACAAAATTTTCAAATAAACCAGATGGATTGGACTCAGTAAAACGTGACCGCTTTGTCCAGATTGGCTTCGCTTCTGGAGTCAAAGATGGTTGACTCGCCAGTCTCCATGAACAACAGGGTTTTGATTGACTTTCTTCCACGATTGCAGATTACTTGATCAACTCAAAATTAAGGGGAAAGTGATGTTATTCCGAATTTAATTAATTTTAATGATGCTTTGACACAAATTTTCTTTTTCATTTTTTAAGAATCGAGAAAAAGCTAAAGGTGACTCTAGTCTCCTTCGATTTTTAATGAGCCTGGAGTGACAAGTGCTCAGATGGACCTTTTCTTTTCAAGAGTCGAAAAGGAACGAAATTGACTACTCTGAAAAATCTAGACAGAGGGATTACCAAACCAATCGTGAAACTACAATATACACCTTGGTGATAAATTAAAGGGAAATTACCAAGGACTTATGTATGGCAGTCGATCTTCTCGAATGCTGTGTTCAGTGCATTGCGATCAATAAGGCAGCAGACTCAACTTCCTATGGATAAAGGATATAAGCGTATTGTGGTCTCCCAATATATACTCGATGGTACGGGGAGCACAAGTCCACTCTAGTACTTGTCGTATCAAGGAGGAGGAATCACCCAACCTTCGATGAAAATGATAGCCACTAGTTTTAACGATGCCAGAACACATCTCTAGCCTAGACCTCTAGATATGTTGCGTTAAGTTCCAAAGCATTGTTAGGTTCATTGAAATTTATTTTAGAGTTGATCTTGTTTATATTTTTCCTTTCAATGGTTCACCGCGTGATGATAATTTTGAAATTCCTAAAATGCAATCTACAATGCTAAACAATCTTTGTTTATTTTAAGCAATGAAAATCCTAGCTACTAGGGAAAGAAGATTACAATTCTTTCAAACAAAGAGCAAAGAGCACACACTAGTGCATTTTCCTAAATATTTTTTTCCCACACAAACTAAAAAATTCTAAATTCAAATGCATGTATTTGTTTTCGTTCTCCTTAATGTGAAAAATTCCAAAAAGGAAAACTAAATGCAACAAAGATCTGGAATATTTTACTGAAAGTGACATTTTCGACAATTTCTTCTTAAAAAGAGAAAGGAAGACTTCACGACACTTTTTAGTTTGAATAAAAATTCTTTTAACACTTCGAATAAAAAAAAATCAAACCAAATACATGAATAAAAGTTCAATCGACTATCAAAGGAAGGAAGAATTCATGACACTTCTCTTTTTGACACAAAATGACAATTACGACACTTTTTGTACCAAAGTGACAAATCGCTTTAAGCAACTTTTTGACAAGGGATTTTAAATGATGAAAAAATACACAAAAACATATACCAATCCTAATCTAATGGAGGATGATCTATGTGATGTAAGTAGGCTTCAGTAAAGAGGCATTGTTCAAAAGCAGCAAAACGACTAAACAAAACTGAAAACAAGGTCAAAAACCCCCAATTTATGGAATGGAAAAAGGTTCAGTCAGTCGTCGCACCTGGGCTTCACAGAAATAGGGATGCATTGCACTTTCTACACTTGGGAGGTGTGATGGATACTAGCTTATAGTGACAGATAGTGCGATGTGCCAGGGAGCACAACTGAAATGGGTTTTGGCTCAGATGTGCAGCTGTTTTCAATTAGTTGAGCTGAGCTTTGATGGATAGTAAAGAGTAAAGTATAGAGGAATGTCTTGAGAGGTTACTGGGCTACCAAAAGGGCATCTAGATGTGCTTGTAAGTCCAATGTTTAATTCATAAATTAAACCATAGATTGACTGAAGCAGCATTCATCTACTATGAAATTGCAGAGCAAGAGTAGTTCGAAGGCTACCTGGCTAACTTCAGGCTCTATCTATAGTTTATGAAACAAACAATAACATAAAAAAAACATCTATTCATTCCCAGTGGAGTCGCCAATTTGTTTCTGGGAAAACTAGGGTCTTGTCGAACGACCAGCCCTCTAGGTTTGGTAGCTACCCTAGAAACAATAGTTTAAAGCAATTCAACGATTTCTTCTATGTGTAATAGATAAGAGAAAGAGAAGGAACCAACCTGGAACTTTCGCTTAATCCCTTGCTTGCTCTCTCTCCGCCTTGAAAGAGCTTGCAACTCCTCTCCGTACTTAACCCACTTGGAGAGTACCTGCACAAGTACAGTAACAAAGAACCGTCAAAGCATCGTGATCTATTACAACATAAACATTACAGAATCAGATGTATAATGAACAAATGATAGCATTCACAAATGATAACATTCACAATTTCACAATCATATGGAGGAAAACTTGAAGAACATTATTAATAGAAGGGAGAATTACAACGTAGTTTTCTGATCCAACATCATCCTCCCAGCTTCAACCCCTCTTCACCTTATGAAATAGCAAGATCAGACCAACAATACAATACTCTTTCCTCAATTACAAACTATCAGCACTTCCTTGCAATTTACAATATTCCATCCTCCAGATCTCTTAGATGAGGGATCCATTTATAGATGTGTGAAAGGGTGTGAGTCATCCATGGGGTTTTGATTAGTGTCATTCCACTTGTTACAATTGTTTCCACTTGGATATTTCTTGGGTCTATTACACATCCCTGGGCGAATTCAGAGAGGTAAGTGGCATAGGAGAAGTTCCTAGAAGATTCCATGAGCAACCACCTAGGAAACTATCTCGGACATTTGTCCATCTTCACCCATCGCACCTTATAGAAGGCCTAATCAGTATGCATCACACACTAGCAGTGTACCACTCAGTATCCATTGTGCTTTGCCAATGGAGTAGTCAATATGGTTTATTTTAGGCCATTTCTGATTGGTTTCTCAGGTGGAAATTTTGGGGAATGATGTAATCAGATGACTATGTTCTTTTAGGGTATGAAACGACTCTTTTAGGGGTTGATGAGCCCTAGTTTATCGACTTATAAGTTTGGGTTGATGTGCCCAAATATTTCTATAACACAACTGCACTTGTTTCACTGATCTGTGTCCTAAACAATTTTTTTTTTAAGAAAATATATTTACTTCTTAAAGTTTATGTTTTCATTAAAGAAAAAATACAAAAAAATTATTGTTTTCTGCTTAGCTGGTTAGATCTGCATTATTTGGTTTCAAAAGTTGTTAGTGAGCATTGAAATTTTGTCAATTATGCTAGTGCTTTACTGAATAGGATGCATGGTATAGATATTGATGTATGAATGACTCTCCCTTTGTAGAAGCCACTTATTCATTGAAAGTGAAAATTTACAAGGATTGTTTTTGCATGATTTGAGTCAGAGTCTCATAAAACTTCATACGTCAACACCCCTACCGAAGACTCTAACAAAGTACATTTAAAATCTACCTAATAAAATCAATCAACAACTCTTTTTAGAGTAAACTCACATTAGTTTAGGCTAGGATCTTGGGATAGGCAGTGTGAGTTAACTACCCAAGATCATACAACAAAACTAGTTTCATTAAAGAGAAAAATCCTTCTGCACTCATACTATCTAGGACCACTACAGTAAAAGAAGAGCTAAACATGAGACAACATTGGACTGTAAGTGAAGGTAACCCACCTTTGCTTACATCTCCTTTGGGTATTTTGTGTATCAGGGATCCCTTCAGGGATACCAAAGCTAAGTCGGGGACTCAGGTATCCTGCCCACATAGTGTACTATCTGCAATTATGTCCCCCCCAGTAGTGTGTGATTTGAGGTACCCTTACTGGTCATACTTTTACGGACCAACACAAGGTGACTGGGGTGGGCTGCCCTGGTACCTAACACAGACGAACCTAATCTGTCTTTAGTTTTTGGGAGGGTGCTCATCTTCACGAGAGTACTTGGCCCCTTAATCTAAGGTTTGGACAAAACTCAAGAGTAATCGTAACTATAAATTTCGCCAACTTTCTCTGTTATTCATTGTGAAATTGGGTTTCATCTCTAGTGATCGGTGCTTACCAGACAAGGTCATTTCCCTCTGCTTGTTGATTGATTTCCTTAGTGTATTTTTATTTTTTAAAGTGCCAGATTGTTATCACCGAGACTTTAATAAATATCATTATAAAATCTACTTATAAATTTATCAATCACTGTGGCTACATCCAACCCTAATCGTCAATTAGATAATTAGCTAGGTCTTCTCCCACTCATTCTGGATGATCCACCAAGCCCCGGTGTACCGGATTCCCCGTCTTCGAGGAATCAGTCTCCGAGATCTAGCATAGAATCAGTTTTTACATCCCACAATTCAAGCTTATTGGAAGATTTCTTTACTGAAGGATTCCTTCCTCCATACAATCCTCCAATCACGAACCCATTGGCACCACTCTTGATTCCCATTGTATTTGTACCTCCTTTGTCTTCTGATAGAACATTTCCACCCATCCCGTCAATGACTAATGAGTCGTGGGCTTTTGTGGACACTTTTGGTCCACCACCACCTCCCCAGTCGACAGTGAATATCGCACCTCTGATGGAAAAACCTACTATCCCACCTATGTCAAGTTAAAACCCTATCGTGACACCCACCATGAGTGGAACCTAGTACATTCCGAGTTCTGCCCCTTTTGTGTCAGCCCCTGGACCTTAGACAAGTGCTACATATAGTGCTCCTTATAACGTTCAATATAGAACGGTTAGCATGGGTCCCCTCAACCACCCCTATGGTTGGCATCCATTGTTTAGTTCTAACCCCTAGGTTCAAATGCCCGGGGGCACAGTTCCCAATATGCATATACCAGCCATGAACGTAATAGTTCCCCCTTCATTTACAGGTCTGCAGGGTTAGTCATTGATTGACATGAACCCTCCTTTTCTCAGTCAAGCACATATAATTAGTTATGTGGTGAGTGAGAACCCTCAACAAGGCCCCAATCAATCCATATGGGCACCCTACTCAAAACCTCAAATGAGTCAAAGGGGCACTCCTTATCCTAGGGGCACTTCCAAACCCCAGTCTAACAACCCCTATGGAACCCACAGTACAAAACGATACCCCAAGGCACTTAATATACCACGCAACCTCTATATAATATTGGAAACAACACAATGGGAGGATCGCAAGGATACTCAAGTCATATTTCATCACCATGGTTTGATTCGGGGGCATCAAACACCTAGCCTTTCTTGGCAATGCTTGATATCCCTAACTTGTAAAAACTCACAAATGACCCCATCTATCATAACTTACTTTGGCCGCCAATACCGTATAAAATACTAATAGACATCCCAAAGTTCAAAGGGAAACAAGGGGAGGATCTGTGTACACACATCACCACCTACCATTTATGGTGTGTTTCTAACTCCATGGTGGATGATAGTATCTGGCTATATGTTGGGTCCCTATAATACTAGTGATTACCCCATTACTATTGTAATTATACCCCTTATTAATATTGTTGTGCCCCTATTATCCCCATATTGTTATTACTATGCCCCATAGAATCCCTCTATTGTTATTTTTGTGGCTTTATATTATT
>APFE030233941.1:1833-22741 GCA_000404065.3 Pinus taeda
AGAGACAAATTGCAGCAGGTGGTTTTCACCCACATTGGGTTTCCACCTTATATCTTGTGTTCTTGTGTGTGACTGTCTACATTATTTTTTTGTTCCTGGTTAATGTTTATATGGTTCTAACATTAGCATCTGAAGAATAATTAAATTATAAGTTATATGTTATTTTCCTTAACTGAAGTTGCGTATATATGCTGGTTTAACTAACCTGAGTAGCATATACAAATCTGTGTATGAATTGAAAAATAATTGACCTGATAATACTGATTCACCCCCCCCCCCTCTCAGTATTATTTCCAACAGACAGAGAGGGATTAAGACAGTATGTGATCTTAGAGAAGGCTTGGGAGGTTCAAGCAAACTCTTACTGTTATATCTGTTGTGTATTGAGTCTCAAATTGAGCTCATACTGTTGTAAAAAAACTATGCTTGAAGACATAATAGAGAGGCCACCACTGAAGGTTGGACCATGAGATGTAGCCTAGGAGTATTGGATGAACTCCTCATTAAATTTGTTGTGTTATGTGTTTTCTATTATGTTTTTGTTTACTACTTCATTGTCTGTGTTTTTTGCAACCTGATCGATCCATTGCATAAAATAACGTAGGCAACTCCATGCACATAAGTCTGTAATACCTTATTATTTGTCTTAGATCTCATTATCAGATCAAGTGGTATCGGAGCTTTAGGTTGCTAAGGTTAGACAAGTGTTGGGGTATAAAAGGTGTCTTTTTAACTCCTAATTATCCCACATTAATTATCAACCCGGGCAAGTCCTCTTATTTCAAGAGTGTACATAGTTTGTGGGGGCTATTTACTTAAGAGTAATGTTTCAAAATTTCAATACAGTGCTTTCAAATACAAGAGTAAACAGATGCTTTAAATAAAACTCACTTCCAATTAAAGGAAACTCAATGCTCTAAAACTAAATCATTTATTCAACAAAGTAACAACAATTATCAGTCAAGGATATAGTAGCAATAACTCATTCCTTGTTTAACTAATGTAAACTAAATCAAGCATAAATAAGATCCTCAATCTGAGAGATTTGATAGTAATAGCCAATGTTCTTAGAGTTGTTGACCTCACACACAACACACTAAATAACCAAATTGGAAATGACAATGAAGTAAATCAACAATACCACTGCAGATTATGTAAATAGGATAATTCTATTAACTATAAGAATGCTGAAAGGCAAAACTAAATGATTGCAGAAAGTAAATGAGCAGCAAAGCTATATAATAGAAATGAATAGCAAAGCTTATGTGACTACAATGAACAGCAAAACTAAGTTACTGAAATGAACAACAAAGCTCTGTAATTAGAATGAACAACACAACAATATACTTGCATAAAGCAATGATCTTGTTATGAGGGAAATGAACAGCAACGCAATTCAATTACAGAAGGTAACCATTTAAACAAACCGCACTTGCAAAAATTAGAAATTAGGCAAACCACATTGTATGGTACAGGAGTGGCAAGTAGATATACCAAGAGCCGAGCCCTTAGCCGCCGGTGAATAACGTCGGATTACTTTAGGAGATGCGAAGGAAAAACAACTCTACTTATACATTAATCATTGCATAGTCATTACAGCAAGTTCGTGTTCAGCTTCAACAGCGAGAGTCAATGATCAAAGTTACAATTTCAATAGTAATTCTCCCATTCCTCCTATCCTATCCTACCTATCTCTAATCTAATGATCCATCTAATTCTCCATAATTCCCATCCCTTTGCTTTGATCTCTGTTTTCATTTAAATACACAAAGAGTAGAGAGCGGTTACAACAGAGATGATTAAAATGTGATTCCAATTACAAAATTAGATTTCTCACAACAAATTGATCAACAAGATCATATCTGAAATATCTTTCCATCAACATTCAACAAGAACAGGTCGAATTTGGTATTGCAACTAAGATAATTTGGAAAACGGCCACAACAGCGAATCTAAGAAAAATGTCTTCAAAGAACCTTCCGATTCTCTTAATAATAACCGAATTTGGGAAAACAGCTCACTACAAAATTAATTTGGCCCGTTCTGGACAAAACCCATGTCTCGGATTTTCCATATTCTTCTCCATTTACCCAAAACACCCAGTGAAAAATTGTCACTTCTTATTCCAGCGAATTTCTGAGTTGGCACATTTAATGATGAGCTGGAAATCAAATCTACAATATGGAAAATATGTTGGAGGCTAAAATGGTGAGTGATGTTACAACAAATTTATTAATAAACCATCATTGGTAAAAACATGCATAATAATCAATTTATTAAAAATAAAGGAGAAGAAACAATATTTATCCATAAGAGCATAAATAATTATAAGATGGAATTATATGATAAACGATGATAAATGACGTGATAAAGCATAGTAGAAATGGGTGAAATAGGTGTTAAAGAGTGATATTAATAATGACATATTAGTGGCCCAACATACCCCCAAACTGAATATATTGCATGTCCTCATGCAACCCAAAGACTCTGTGTTAACCAAGCAATGAATTCTTCTTCAAATAATGAATATTCAATTTTAGCAATGTTGATGAAGGCGTAACAATTTTTACATTGACATTCAACTATGAAGTTGCAGCAAAATATGATATAGGTAACAGCAAACTTCATAACCATTTTCTCAAAAGATACAAACCATATTTTGTTGAAATGTTGCAAGTAGATTTCTACTATATTAATGCTTCTATGGTCCAAAAATCAGATCGTTTTGATGCACGGATTAGGAGATATAAACAAAATGGTTGTAGGTGATAGTGCATGATCTCCGAAATTTTATGAACTCATTTAACTTGAAATTATATGGGTTTGTGTGTTTAAATGATACCTCTTTGCTATCCAGAAATCACAAGAATTCAGTTCATAATTTTAAAGATATATGCAAATCAATTTCTATACTGCATAAAAATGAAATTGTATGCCTTTAAATGAGAAAGAAAGTAGAAAACATCCATCATGCATAGCGATTTCTTCCCCAAACTGAAGAATTAGCATGCCCTCATGCAATGCCAGAAAACAAATAGAGGCAGTTGCCAAAATCTGTTGAAATCTATGCTTAGTGTAAAACAACATGGAATAAGGGAGGTGTTGAGAATGAATAAGAATATCAATGGATGATAAAGAATATTAATGACATGGTCATAAGAAAGAAATGAATGAAATCAACACTCCGCCAAACTGAAAGATGATATGTCTCTGAAAAATGGAAAGTGGTAAAGATGTGGAATGAATGATAATGTTCAACGAATTTTCATGAAATTCTCCTAAATTCATAATAAATCAGAAAATTATGCTATTTTACCTCAAGTTTTACCTCCGAAAAAAATGTAGAATGACATGTATGGACTAGCATTTGTTAAAGATGATGTAGGCAGAGTTGATACTGAAAGTGATGCAAAAGGTGGAATCCAAGCAAGCACATCATGTCTGAACAATTGTTCGCATTCGTCAGTTGCTCGAGCCTCTTCTGTTAGTTGCAATAATGTGGTCATGCTGCGAATAGAGTTTCCCCCCCATACTTGTTGTTCTCCTGTAAACAAATCACTATTTTGCATACAACGTTCTTGAATCCACAGTGTTAGTTTTGAATAGCAATAGATAAGATGCATGCAAAAATTTCAATCAGAAAAACTTTTGTATACATGCAATAAGTATATTTTGTCAAATCAACAAGTTATGGCGGAGTGCGGTAATCATATCGCATGCTATCCCATAATGCATACATTCCCCCTTCTAATTGGGAAAGGGATTCCATGATCATAAAGCATATGAAAGGTGTTGTGCTAACAGCAAGACAAGGGAATGAACAATACAACAGTAAATGAAGCAGAGTACACATATCAATAATAGGATGGCAAGAGGTATGGTTATAATGAGAGCAGAGTGTGTAAACATAGTTATGAATAAGAGATAGGATGCTTTGGATTGATGATAAGTTAAAAAAAGAAAAAGGACAGCAAGATGCCAAAAAGATGCTTTGCTGATGGTATTCTAGCTGAAAATGATGCGATTGATCAGAAAACAATTTCTCATGCGTATAGGTTCAAAACAGGGAAAAATTAAGGAAATAACTTCTCCGATAAAAAGAGAGAATAATAAAAGGGTATTATAGTAATAATTGATGATAAGATATAACGTCAATACCATAAGCAGAGCCTTTGCTGCCAGCAAGCGTCCATAGCCTCGGTAGGGTTTCTTTTTAACCCATATGAGCTAAGATCCTCAATTTATAAATGGAGAGTTCCAATGTTGTTCTACAGAAGAGATCAGTGTGCTGGCATGGTAAACAGATAACCACACAGCCATTCACTGGGATATAGCAAAAGTGATCAGGCTGGCTCATGATGAGACCTCCTATTCCAAGAATAATTTGGCTATCAAATAGATCATAACCCTGGTGTGGTGGCCATAATGGGAATATCACTTTGTTACAACCTTATGAACATGGCAGGCTGGCTCGTAATGAGACCCCCTATCCTCTATCTGCGAACAAAATTTTGTTGTTATTACACATTTTTATGATAAAAAGAGGGAGGCTCAATACTCCTTAAGAGTAGGGATGGTGGAAGAAGTTAAACATGTCAATAGAAAAGATATACCCATAATCTCATTTATTACAGACAAAGAAGATTATAACCAGGAAGGGTAGAACCAGCATGGTATTAAGATGATCAATCAGTATCATGTACAGCAGAAAACAATGCAGTAAAATAGTATATAAATAATTGTGTCCCTTTTGGAAAGAATCTATCATCAAGGAGCTGTCATGTTAAAGATCATAACGTGAATGATATTAACTCGCTTCAATAGAATCCATAATTCTTGTAACTGAGATAATTTGGAAAACGGCCACAACAGTGAATCTGAGAAAAACGTCATCAAAGAACCTTCCATTTCTCTTAATACGGACCGAATTTGGGAAAACGACTCAAATCAAAAATACTTTGGTCCGTTCTAGAAAAAACCCATGTTTCAGATTTTCTGAATTCTTCTCCATTTGCCCAAAACGTCCAACGAAAAATTGTCACTTCTTATTCCAGCGAATTTCTGAGTTGGCACATTTAATGATGAGTTGGAGATCAAATCTGCAATATGGAAAATATCTTGGAGGCTAAAATGGTGAGTGATGTTACAATAAATTTATTAATAAACCATCATTGGTAAAAACATGCATAATAATCAATTTATTATAAATAAAGGAGAAGAAATAATATTTATCCATAAGAGCATAAATAATTATAAGATGGAATTATATGATAAACCATGATAAATGATGCAATAAAAAATGGTAGAAATGGGTGAAATAGGCGTTAAAGAGTGATAATAATAATGACATAGCAGCCCAACAACAAGCTTGTTCTAGACTGTTTGTGAATGCTCACTAGTTCCAAGCTCAAATCAGGAGAAGAAGAACTGGTTGAGGCTAACCCAGAAATTGGGAGAGTCTATCCGAGGAGAATCATGGCAAAAGAGATTTCATTGGAATCAGAATCTTAGTTCATGGACAATTTCATGACCATGAGAGCCATGGTAGAAGAGATGTATCGAGATTTCAAGAAAGGTAGAGGTGAAAGTACTTCAACCTCCAAACAAGACAAAGGAGCTGAAGAACCTACTCTAGATGCCCCAGAAGGCAAAGGGAAAGGAGAAAAGCTTCCTACACCTCCTGATAGCCTTGAAAATAAAAAGAAGAAAACATCTTTGATTAAATTAGATGTTAAATTTGATTTGCCAATATATGATAGAGAATTAAATGCAGAGAAGCTAGATAACTGGATTAGACAGATTGATGTGTATTGCAAGGTGCAGAGCATTGATTTAGACAGCAGTAAAATTCAGCTGCCCAGCCTACGCCTTGAAGGAACTGCCTTGGTTTGGTGGGAAGGCAGGGTGCAAGCTAATTTGAAGAAGCATGGTAAAATCCTTTTTACTTGGAGTGAATTTGTTTCTGCAATTCAAAAACAATTCAATCCACTAGCTTACATGTAGCAAGCTATGATGAGTTGGCAAACTCTTCGCCAATTAAAAGGGCAAAGTGTACAAAGCTATACCCAGGAAATTAGGAAAAGAGCTTTGATTCTAGGAATTTCTTTAGACTCACCTGAAACTTTGCTGAAGTATATAGGTGATCTACATAGCTATTTGAGGCACACCATTTTCATGTTTAACCCTACTAGCGTAGATGAGGTTTCTGTTCAGGCTACCCATCTAGAGGCTAGAGGCAAGATTATGAACCCAAAGATTAGGGGATCATCAAAACCCACTGCAAGCAAGAACATGGAAAAGAGGAAGTAGAAATGGAAAGAGAAGAAGGCAAATGTTGTACAAAATGCCAAACCTTCATACATTCACTGCAAGAAGGATGGACATGATGATGAACATTGTTGGTCTTTGCATCCGGAGTTGAAACCCAAGAAATTCGATGGCAAGAAGAAGAAGGTTGTTGCTGCTGTTCAGAAAGATTTGGGGTCATACTCAGGTGATGAAACAACCATCACAGCCACAGGTATACAAGGTAAAAATTCTGAAGTATCTACTAGTAATTCTGCCCAAACTATTTATAGTGAAGAAAATGAGAGGAAGAGACATGAGCTTTTTCATATTAGAGTTATTTCCAAGCATCAAAAGATTGATACTTTGTTTGATAGTGGCTCACAAGTAAACTTAATTTCTGAAGCAATTGTAAAGAAGCTGGGATTACTAACCACACCTCACAAGAAGCCATATCCATTGGGTTGGTTATGCGATAAAGAAAAGTTGCAAGTGACTAGACAATGCAAACTTAGGTTTTCCATTGGTTCAACATTTGTAGATGAGGTTGAGTTAGATGTAATTCCCTTGGATATATGTGGAATTGTTTTAGGAAGTCCTTACTTGAATGATAGAAAGTCGTTTTCTATAGATCTGAAAATAAGTATCAACTTGTTAAAGATGGAATAGAATATATTGTAAGAACTCACAAACTCAAAAATAATTATACTCTCATAAACTCAGGGTAGATGAAAAGAATTGTAAATTCATGCAAGAAATTTTTACTGATGGTTGTAAAGAAAAAGAAGCCTGATAAAACCAATGTATTTGAGGGTTGTGATGCTAAACAAAAAGTTGATTTAGAAAGAGTTGTTTCAGAATATGATATCTTATTTCAAGAACCTAAAGTTCTACCACCAAAAAGGGAAATTGTACATGATATTCATTTGCAGCAAGATGCTCCATTGCCTAACATCGGAATGTACAGGTTATCCTCTTTAGAGAATGCAGAAATCAAGAAGTAGGTACAAAAGCTACTCGAAAAAGGGTTCATAAGACCAAGCACATCGCCATGCGCATCTTCAACAGTGTTGGTGAGAAAGAAGGATGGTTTGTGGAGGATGTGCATTGACTATAGAGCACTGAATAAAATAACGATCAAGAATCGTTACCCCCTTTCTCGTATTGATGATCTATTGGATCAGCTGAAAGAGGCTGTTTACTTTTCCAAGTTGGACTTACATAGTGGCTACCATCAGATCAGAGTAGCAAAGCAAGATACATGGAATATTGGTTTCAAAACAAAGCAAGGGTTGTATGAATGGCTAGTTATACCTTTTGGCTTGACTAATGCTCCTGCCACTTTCATGAGGGTTATGAATGTACTTGTTAGGACTTAGAAATGTCACTTTTTCATCCACCTTTCCCTTCACTATTCCTTACATTCCATCATCCTATTAAACCCTTCATCATATCATTTTCATAAATTCATTTGGGTTTCATATTATTATTTTCCAATCTATTCATTTTAGTAATAAGAGTGAATTTATGATTAATATTAGAAAATATACATGTTTTCATATATATCTCAAATATGGGTGAGCTTTGTAATATGTAGGAATATGAGAATGATTAATTCAAAGAGACTTCTCGAATATCTCCTCCACCATTTCATGGAGATAGTTATTCAAGCCTATTCTTAAGGAGAAGACCATGGAATATTTGGTTGGCATATCTTATTTAAGATATGTGAAAGATGTGTGGAGGATTTGAAGGAACTATATTTTGTAATAATGGGAAAGTGGTTAAGAGTAGTTGAGAGAATAGTGGGTATGTAATTAATGTATTTTTATCTTATCTTCAAATACTCTCATGTATAAAGGAGAGTGCTCCCTCTCCATGGGGGGGAGTACAGTTTTAAGAAGATTGATTAGTCTTAGATTCTTTCATTTTTATGCTTTCATGTTTGTCATTTGATTATTGTAATATTCATTTATGGATGTGAGCTCACATATGTCATATGTTGTTAACTCTTCACATGTTGTAATGCTTTTCCTTCATGCAAATCTCCATTCATAGATTAAGTTGATTTCAGCAATGTAGATTAGACTAGATTAGTTCTACTTCAGTCCTGCATATATAGTGCATGTGTTTCGTCAGCTTACATACCCCGGATTGACAAGTAAATAGTTGGACAATTGTACTACAATGCTATTATTACGACATATATTTCGCCTAACAATACTCAGGCCTTTTATTGATGATTTTGTAATTTTATATCTAGATGACATTTTTGTTTTCAGTAAAACATGGGAAGAACATTTGAAGCATGTAAAGCAGACTCTGGATGTTTTGAAAAAAGAAAATCTCTATGTTAAATTATCAAAATGTGAATTTGGCAAAACGTCTTTGAATTATTTGGGTCATATTGGTGGGGGTGGTGAATTGAAGATAGATCCCTCTAAGGTTGCAGTCATTGTAAACTGGCCTAAACCCAAGTCTGCTATAGGAGTTAGAAGCTTCCTAGGAGCACCACAATATTGGAAAAAGTTTATTGTGTTAGCATTATGATACACGTGTTGTCCTTGATGGCAACTCACTCAGAGGTATGATACAGGTGGCAACTCAATCAGAGGACAGATCTTAGTACAGTAGGTCAAGAGAGAGATATACGCAGGTTAACCTTGATAAAAGTGCGTATACACGTGGGTGAGAAGAACAAAAGGCACGTATACGTACATACGCAGGTTCACAGAAGGAAAGGTGTGTACATGTTGGAAATCTAAGTTTTGGTCCATGGTATTTGGTCCATGGTATTTTGGTGTTGGTCTGTGTTATTTGGTCCGAAGTGTTGACCCAAGGTATTGGGTCCAAGGTAGTGGTTCTACCTGGTTTTGGACCATGTTATTGAGAGAAGCCTAAACCTATATAAGGAGAAGATCATTAGGCCAAGGAGGGCAAGCGAGGAAGTGATGAATATCTAATATGCTGGTTATGGGTTTGTGATGCTTTGCTTGATCTGAACCAAGGATGCACTCATGTGGATGATGATGAATGATGGATTGGGATCTTAAGGCTTGGAATGTTTATCATTATATGGTTTGATTCTGGATAGACTAGATCTGAATTATTGACGCAAGTTTTATTGTATGAATGTTATGATCTAGGTATGACTGAAACAACTGCAAAGTTATGAGTAAATATTTACAGATCTGTACGCAGGTTGGATTTGGTGAAAGCGCGTATGTACACTGGTTTGGTTCTTCATAGTAGCATATACATTATGAGATATGATATTTGAAGTTGCAGTTGGATCTGGTTATTGTTGCAAAGTTCTGTTCTGTGACTGTGTTGTTGATATGGTTTCAGTGTTTCAGTATTGGGTGATTCAGAGATTGATGATGCAGGTGTAGTTGATGGGTGTATTGTAGTGATGATTAATTTTGTGCTTCAATGTTGTTGATGGGTCCAGTATGAAAATTGGATGAAACGTGACCTTTAGATTATGGTGTTGTGCTTCAGGAATATCTAGTATGAAAATTTATGAAACATTGTCCCTGGAGGAAGAAAGAAGATCGTATCCTTTAGTACGTCGGCGCCTATGTACTGGTAAAACATATCGGCCAGTACAAGAGCCAGGGGGTTGGAGCTCCCTTCCAGTAGTAGCTGGAAAACGAGTGAAGGTTGGAGCCTTCAGTAGGCCAGTGCCTACATACTAGTAAATGGATCGGCTAGTACAAGAGCTAAGGGGGTTGTAGCTCCCTTCTAGGAGAAACTGGAGAACGAGAGAAGGTTGTAGCCTTCTACAGGTAGAAGCTTGTGTACTGGTATAATACTGCACCAGTACAAAACCATTGTAGAAAGAAGTTTCTTATTAAAGGAAGATAGAGACGAATCGCGGCAGGTTGTTTTCACCCACATTGGGTTTCCACCTTAGATCTTGGTATTCATGTGTGTTGCTTATGTGTGATGATCTGTTCTGCTTTACTGCTCCTATTTACTGTTCATATGGTTAATAATGTTCTGATGCACTCATTAAGAATCAACTAACTGAATCATAAAGTTCACTGGATATACGCTTGTTGCATTACACACAGTTGCATATACACGCGGTTTGCCTTAACTAAAGTAGCGTATATGAATCTGAATATGGAAATGAAAAAGTTATATTGATTTAATAAACTGATTCACCCCCCCCCCCCCCCTCTCAGTATTATTTCCAACAATTGGTATCAAAGCAGGTCCTTTGGTAGAAGCTTGATCTCTTGAAGGAGATCCATAGAACAATGGGAAAGAAAGCGCATCAAAAGAAGAAGACAGCTCAAAGGAACAATGATAGCCTGCCATTGAATGGAAGCAAGTATTCAGATCCTGAATCACCTTAGATTGAAGATGGACAAGCAAATGAAGCATCAGATAAAATCATAGATCAACAAGATCTACCTAGAAAAAGGGAGAGTGCCCTTAAAGAAGAAATTATCAGCTTAAAAGCTTAGCTGGAATGTGCCTTCAGAGTTCGTCAAATGCTGCAGGAGCTAAATGAAGAACAAGAAAAGGAGATTCTCAAACTAAGGCAACAAAAGGAAGAAGGAAGAAAGTCTGAGGGAATTTTGAAGAAGCAATGTCTGGAAAAGGAAGAACAACATCAGGTTGAGGTAAATTGGAAGAAAAGGATAAACTATTGCGATTTCAAGACAGTACTAAGATTTTGGATGATATTCTTAGTAGTCAAAGGTCACCTGCTATCAAAATTGGTCTTGGTTTTTATGAATCTTTTGAAGGTGAATCTAGATCACAAGGTGATGCAAGGAACTCTAATGAGAAATCTGAATTGCTCAACAAGGAGATGAGAAGACAACCCCATCAACAGTGAAGGAAAGAAATTCCTCAAATAATATCTTTTGCTCCTAACTGTGGAAGTGATAGACGATTATTTCCTCCGATGAATAAAGTTGAATGTTATGTATGTCATAATCTTGGACATGTTGCAGCCAGATGCAGAAGTAGAATGGTTCAAGACTATCACTCAGAAAGATCATCACGTTCCAGATACTTTAAGGGATATTGTTTTTCTTGGAATATGTTTGGTCACAAAGATGTTGATTGCTACAGAAGGAATATGAAACATGTAAGATGTTATGCATGTAACAAGCTTGGACACATAGCAAAGGAATGCAGGAGAACATTTTGGGCTCCATACCAAAAGGAGAAAACATCATCACAGTTAAAGATATGGAAGAAAAACGAAATACAGCCAGAAAGATGTGGCATAGCAGAGTACACAAACATGACAGACTTAGAGGAAGCTGAAACTTTGGAACATCAATGTTCTAAATCTCATACGCAGGTATCATGAAGACAAGTCACGTATATACACGAGTTAGACGTTGCACAGTCGCGTATATGGAGCTCTGAAGAAAAATGGTAGAACAAACTCAGGAAATGGTTCTGCCGTGGTATATGATGGTTGGCATAGGCTCAGGGGGAGCATATGCTTTGAATAATGCATTGTTGTCATTATGGTTAGAAGTCCTTGGTGATGATGCTTATTGACATATCTTGCTACTGATTATTGATTGACCAAGAGAATGGATTGCAAGTTAAGATGCTTATAGTGCAAATCATATAGTGTATGATAGCTGCTGATAACTGTCATGGTCTTGTTTAGGTCCTTGGTCTTTGTGAGTCATATGATGTATCTTGTTACCCCACTATGCATGGGATGGATGATGTAATGGTTATTGTGTTTGAGTCAAAAATGGTGTATCCCCACTTGGTTGGGAGATTGATGTATGTATGAGTCTTTAAGAAGGTCATTGGAAATATATGGATAGAGTCATGTTATGCTTTTGTAGACCTTGCATGTGCTCAGGGGGAGCATGGACGGATTGGTACATCTTGGCATGTACAAAGGGGGAGCTCAATCAGAAACTTCAGCATGTACTCAAGGGGAGCATGGACAGCAGAATGTATATCAAAGAAGAGAATATCTTGGTCTGCCCTTTGCCCTTGATGTCAAAGGGGGAGAGTGACTTGGTGTGGTGGTTGCCATCAAGTCCAAAGGGGGAGATTGTTGGCATTATGATACAAGTGTTGTCCTTGATGGCAACTTGCTTAGAGGTATGATACAGGTGGCAACTCAATCAGAGGACAGATCTTAGTACAGCAAGTCAAGAGAGAGATATGTGCAGGTTAACCTTGATAAAAGTTCGTATACACGCGGGTGAGAAGAACAAAAGGCGCGTATACGTACATACGCAGGTTCACAGAAGGAAAGGCGTGTACATGTTGGAAATCTAAGTTTTGGTCCATGGTATTTGGTCCATGGTATTTTGTTATTGGTCCGTGGTATTTGGTCCGAAGTGTTGACCCCAAGTATTGGGTCCAAGGTATTGGTTCTACATGGTTTTGGACCATGGTATTGAGAGAAGCCTAAACCTATATAAGGAGAAGATCATTAGGCCAAGGAGGGCAAGCGAGGAAGTGATGAATATCTAATATGTTGGTTATGGGTTTGTCATGCTTTGCTTGATCTGAACCAAGGATGCACTCATGTGGATGATGATGAACGATGGATCGGGATCTTAAGGCTTGGAATGTTTATCATTATATGGTTTGATTCTGGATAGACTAGATCTGAATTATTGACGCAAGTTTTATTGTATGAATGTTATGATCTAGGTATGACTGAAACAGCTGCAAAGTTATGAGTAAATATTTGCAGATCTATACACAGGTTGGCTTTGGTGAAAGCGCGTATGTATGTTGGCTTGGTTCTTCATAGTAGCGTATACATTATGAGATATGAAATTTTAAGTTGCAGTTGGATCTGGTTATTGTTGCAAAGTTCTGTTCTATGACTATGTTGTTGACAGGGTTTCAGTGTTTCAGTATTAGGTGATTCAAATATTGATGATGCAGGTGTAGTTGATGGGTGTATTGCAGTGATGATTAATTTTATGCTTCAATGTTGTTGATGGGTCCAGTATGAAAATTTATGAAACGTGGTCCCTGGAGGAAGAAAGAATATCGTAGCCTTCAGTAGGTCGGTGCCTACATACTGGTAAAACATATCGGCCAATACAAGAGCCAGGGGTTTGGAGCTCCCTTCCAGTAGTAGCTGGAAAACGAGTGAAGGTTGGAGCCTTCAGTAGACCGGTGCCTATGTACTAGTAAATGGATCGGCTAGTACAAGAGCTAAGGGGGTTGTAGCTCCCTTCCAGGAGAAACTAGAGAATGAGAGAAGGTTGTAGCCTTCTGCAGGTAGAAGCCTGCGTACTGGTATAAGACTACACCAATACAGAACCATTGTAAAAAGAAGTTTCTTATTAAAGGAAGATAGAGACAAATTGCAGCAAGTGGTTTTCACCCATATTGGGTTTCCACCTTACATCTTGGTGTTCATGTGTGTTGCTTATGTGTGATGATCTCTTCTACTTTACTGCTCCTGTTTACTGTTCATATGGTTAATAATTTTCTGATGCACTCATTAAGAATCAACTAACTAAATCATAAAGTTTACTGGATATACGCTTGTTGCATTACACACAGTTGCATATACACGCGGTTTTCCTTAATTGAAGTAGCGTATATGAATCTGAATATGGAAATGAAAGAGTTATATTAATTTGATAATACTGATTCACCCCCCGCCCCTCAATATTATTTCCAACATATTGCTAACTTTTCCTTAATTGCAACTCGCTTACATGCTTTTACCGCATTGAACAAGGTGTTTTAGTGGGGAGGAAAATAGCAAAAAGCCTTCGACACCTTGAAGGAAAAAATTAGTACAGCGCCAGTACCAGCATTGCCAAATCTTCAACAACCATTTGAGATCGAAACAGATGTCAGTGAATATGCCATGGGAGCAGTGTTGATGCAACATGGTAAACCCATATGCTACCATTCTAAGACTTTTAATTCTGCAATAGTTAATTATCCTACATATGATAAATAATTGTATGCATTAGTCCAAAGTGTGAAAAAGTGGAAACATTACTTAATGGGCAAAGAAACAATTATACATACTAATCATCAGCCACTTTAGTATTTACACTCACAAACTAAATTGCAACAATCAAGACACTATAGGTGGATGGGTTTCCTATAGTAGTTTCATTTAGTCATTAGATATAAAAAGGACATACACAATAAAGTTGCAAATATGTTGTCCATACCAATCATAAATGCATCTACTATACTTAAGCATAACTCAGTAATGCAAGAAAGCTACAATGAACAATATGCTCAAGATATAGACTTTAAAGATGTATATGCAGCTTTAAGTAATGGAAAAAAGGTAGAAGAATTAGACTACTATGTTAAGGACCAACTCTTGTATCATTTGGGAAGGCTATGCATTCCACAAACTGAAGGAGTTAACATAATTAGGGAGGCAAATACTTCTCTGATATCAAGTCATTTTGGTGTAAGTAAAATAGTTGCACAGCTGCAAAGATATTGTTATTGGCCAAAAATGCATGAAACAGTTTCTAGATATGTTAAAGGGTGTACCATGTGTGCTAAAAGCAAGCCCAACAATAGAAAGCTAGACTTGTACACTCCACTTCCAGTTCCTTCTCATCCTTGGTAAAGTGTTTCCATAGACTTTGTTGGGGGATTGCCTAAATCTAGAAAAGGTCATGACTATTTATATGTTATTGTGGACATGTTCAACAAGATGTGTATTTTAATACCCTATAACAAGTAGATTACTGCTAAGAAAATAGTGAGGTTGTTATTTCAACATGTCTGGGTGCATTTTGGGTTACCCATTTCCATAGTATCTGATCAAGACTCCCGATTTGTTGGGAAGTTTTGGTCAAGTCTATGGGAATTGATGGACACCAGACTAAAGAAGAGCACATCCTTTCATCCACAAACAGATGGCCAAACAGAGGTAGTCAACAAGACAGTGATCCAGTTGCTCAGGGGTTATTGCAGCAAGCATCCCAATCTTTGGGATGAACATTTATGTTATGTGCAACATGCTTACAACCATGCCAAGCATTCTTCTACACAAAGATATCCTTTCGAGACTTGCTTTGGTTTTATACCAAGGTATCCTTTCGATTTTGTCTTTGAAAAAGATATAGCAGTTAATGGACACAACGATGTGGACAAAGCAACCAGGTTCATTGAACAAATCCAAGAAATTCACTAGGCAATGTAGGAGCAGCTGGAAAAGAGCCAAGCCAAATACAAGGTAAGGCATGATAAACATCGGGTGGAGCACAGCTTCCAAGTTGGTGATCAAGTCTGGCTGTATATCAGCAAGGACAAAATGCAAGGTGAGGGAAAAAAGCTGAAGCCAATAAGGTATGGACCTTTTAGGATACTTAAGAAATTTGGTGAGAATGCTTTCTTCCTTCATCTGCCAGCATACATGCACATCTATTCAGTAGTAAATGCAGAAAATTTAAGACTGTTTGAATCTTCATTAATTGAAGATCCTGAAGAGCAAAGTCAATTGCCTTCCATTGATGATATGTTTCCTGAATACCTCAATGAGCTGTAGGAAGATACAGTTCTGGACAAGAAGGTGAGGACTACACGTAGAGGGGACATGGAGTACCTTAGAATTGGACTCAAAGGTTCAAAACCCAACAGTGTAAAATGGATAGAGATGGGGCAAGTGACGCAGTTGTATCCTCACTTAAGTGATGCTTGAAAACCAACTTTTGGTGGTCCAAAAGCCTTTTCAGTGGGAAGGCGTGATCCAAATGGATCCAAAAACACTCTCTAAGTCTTGAAACCTCTTAAAATCATGCCAAAGATCAAAACATTCGCACATGAAGAACCTTTTGGAATGGCGGAAAAACACTATCAAGAGGCAAAAACCCGTGAAAACAGAGAAAAACAGAATATCGAAAGTCTGAACAAATGAATGCACAGTAGCCGTCAGATCTGGTGATCAACAGTCCAAATCTGAGTGGTGGATTGCAATCGGCTGTGGCAATCAGTGGGGATCAACGTAGACTATATAACACTTGTGACGATGATCGACAGAGTTAAATAGGACTGTTGATCAAGTGCGCAAATCGACAGCCCATGTTGCATTGCAAGATCGCTATCGGGGATTACAAGAGTGCTTACAATGGCCCGGGGTTATCGTGATGTGCAATTGTGATCAATCTCATCATGATATTGCAATCAAAGCTACATGGAGGAGTAGGCATATACACATACACATCTGCGATCCGATGAACTGGACCCGACGGTTATATAAATATTATTTCATAATATTTGAGATCCGCGGAAAAGGCATTTTTAATGTATTTTGCGTATTTCATTCATTAAACGAAATACAAGGGTTGAAGCATTGATGTGATGAGCCAGACCTGAAAGGGTTCCTTAAGGCTATTATATATAATTTCAAATCCGCCATAAGCCATTTTTTAATGCATTTTCGCAGTTTTAACATATTTATAAAATACAAAGGGGAACCTTGGAGTATGGCCAAAGCGACTTGCGATAGCGATGGAGGATGGACCCAATAGGGGAATGATCCATATTTAAGGACTTTTGAAGTCCAAAATGAACTATGTTTTGGCAGAATTTCATAGTCGTGAATGCATTTTCCTGTGTTAGCAGAAAACGACCGCTTTTGGGATTCCACAGGATTTCAAAGGCCCAAGGCACTCTTACATTGCAAAATAGGTGGCCACCTCCCCTTGAGGCATTATGCAATTATTTTGTAACACTAGAAGATGGATTTGAAGTAGACAGAGGTCGGGGAGACTGAAAGCTGAGAATCTGATATGAACAAGCAGCGCAGTTTTGGCTTTAAAACCACAACAAACAGAAGACAAGGCAAGCAGTGCTGAGACAGAGCTAATACAGAGACAAAGAGTGATTAAGAGAGTCTGTGTACTCAGAGAAGGCTTGAGAGGTTCAAGCAAACTCTTACTATTATATCTGTTGTGTATTGAGTCTCAAAATGAGCTCATACTGTTGTAAAAAAACTCTGCTTGAAGACATAATAAAGAGGGCACCACTGAAGGTTGGACTAGGAGATGTAGCCTAAGAGTATTGGATGAACTCCTTATTAAATTTGCTATGTTATGTGTTGTCTATTATGTTTTTGTTTACTTCTTCATTGTTTGTGTATTTCACAACTTGATCGATCCATTGCATAAAATAGCATAGGCAACTCCATGCACATAATTCTGTAATACCTTATTATTTGTCTCAGATCTCATTATCAGATCACTCCTCCACAACCTTTTCCATCTGTATTTGTTTTGTGCAGGGTCCCTCTCTCGAGGTCCTGGCCACCGTCTTCCTCTTTCCTTGAGGTTGTATCATCACAAAAACAAATTTCCCAGTTTTGGAAATGAGCTTATTGCATTGTTTTGTAGTAACCAAAGAGATGGCAGTAGGCGATGCTACCTTTGGTATCCTATACAACTTATTTCCCAAAGTAACAATAATAGCACGGGGCCTTTTTTCATACATATCATGTCGCTTCCACAAGTATGGTTGTCCTAATAATACATCACAAACATCAAGGGGAGAAACATCACACAATACCTCATCCATGAAGGGCTTGATGTTGTATGGAAGGCGACACTGTTGGCTCACGTGAAGATCCCATCCTTGGTGAAGCCACCCGATGATGTATAGTTGTGGATGTGCTATGGTTGGTAAGCCCAGCCACTTCATGACCTCTACTGAAATGAGGTTCTTTTGGCTCCCACTTTTTATAGACATATTTGGGCACTGCAACCCCAAATCATATATGTCCATAAACCAAGGGCTTCTGAGTCCCTAAAAGTGTTGTTTCACACCCTAAAGGAACAAGGTCAGTTGATTACATCATCTCCCAGAAGTTCTCCATGGAAAACTGCTCAGAACTGGTCAAAATTGAACCATGCAGACTGCTCAATGCTAAGGGTGCGATGCATCTCACCTGCCACATGAAAAAAGTGTGATGCATACTAAAACGCCCTTTTGTAGGGTGTGATGGGCGAGAGTAGACAAATGGCAGAGACAGTTTGCAAGGCGGATGATCATGGAATCTTCCAGAAACTTCTCCTGTGACACTTTCCTCTCTGAATTCACCCAGGGATGAGTAAGAGATCATGAATCTCCAAGTGGAACCAAGAACTATCAGAGAGAGGACACTAACCAAAATCCCAAAAGCTAACTCACCCCCCTGCAAACATCTATATATGGATCCCTCATCCCAGAGATCCAGAGGCTGGAATCTTGTATTTTGTAAGGAAGTGTTGTTGGTTTCTTGGTGGAATATCATAGTGTTGGGTGATCTAATCTTTTCATGAGGTGAAGAAGGGCTTTCATGCTAGGAGGATGACGCTGAGTCATATCAATGGGTTGTAATCCTCTCTTCTACTCTTTCTATCAATAAAGCTATTTAAGTTTTCCTCCACATTCTTGTATGTTTGATGATATATGCATTTGTGCGGTCAATATATATCTGGTCCTATATTTTTTATGATTGTAGATATCTGTACTTTGAAGGTATTATGTTGCTTTGACTTTACAGGTGCTCTTTGAAACGGGGTAAGCAAGGAAGGATCGGCAAAGATCTGTCAAAGGGGAGAAGAAACAAGCAAGGAGCCAAGTGTTATAGACATTTTTGGTCA
Organism: Pinus taeda; assembly: GCA_000404065.3. NCBI lineage: Eukaryota > Viridiplantae > Streptophyta > Pinopsida > Pinales > Pinaceae > Pinus > Pinus taeda. The sequence goes on from APFE030233941.1 coordinate 20,709, forward strand.
CTTCAACCCCAATCACAAATGTCAATAAACTGAGGGCTCCTAAGTCCCTAAAAGTGTTGATTCACTGCCTAAAGGAACAAGGTCAACTGATTGCATCATCTCCCAGAAGTTCTCCACTGAAAAATGCTCATAAATGGTCAAAACTGGACCATACTGAAAGCTCAATGCAGAGGGTGCGATGCATATCACCTTCCCAATGTACAGGGTGTGATGCATATTGATTTTCTCCTCTATAGGGTGCGATGGTTGGGAATAGACAAATGGCAGGGACAAAAATGCAAGGTGGAAGATCATGGAATCTTCCAGAAGCTTCCCCTCTGACACTTGCCTCTCCATTTTCGACCAGGGAAGAGTAAGAGATCATCATTCTCCAAGTGGAAGCAGGAAATATCAGAGAGAAGACACTAATCAAGATCCCAAAAGATGACTCACCTCTCTGTAATCATCTATATATGGATCCCTCATCGAAGAGATCCAAAGGCTGGAATTTTGTATCTTATATAGAAGTGTTGTTGGTATTCTGGTGTACATTCACAGTGTTGGGTGATCTAGCTTTGCTTGAGGTGAAGAAGGGCTTCTTAGCTGGAGGATGATGCTGGGTCAGAGCACATGGTTGTAATCTTCTTGCTACTTTTCATCTGAATAAAGCTATTCTTGTTTCCTTCCATATTCTTGTGTACTCGTTTATATATGCTTGTATATGGTTAATGCACATCTGATCCTGCATTATTTATGAACTTAGATCCTTGTTTCTTGCATAGTAGTATGTTGTTGTGATTCTACAGGTCCTTTTGAAGCTGAGCAGACAAAGAATAAGCGGCACAACTCTATCAAGAAGGAGAGGAAATCGAGCGCAAGAATCAGGTTGGCCCTCTTGGTTCTCCTCTCATCTATTTTCATAAAAGGAATCAATAGTAGACTTTGATTGTTTGTTTCTAAGATAGCCACCCATCTTAGTGGGAATAGCAGCATCCGAGTGGACACTATTCCCATATAACAGGAACCCAGTAACAAGGAAGGTTGTGTACAGCCGAGATGTGGTGTTCAGAGAGGTGAAAGATGTTATTAAACATGAAGTCCAACCAAAGGAACCTGAGAAGATAGAGTTTGAGCTAAAGGAGAAAGAAACAGACTCTACAACGGAGTAGGAATCAGAAGATGAAGAGCCACAAACTCCAGGTGTGAGAAGATCAGTTTGAGAAAGAAGGCAGCCAAAAAGGTATAGTCCATCTTCTTTCTGTTCAAATTTTGCTTTGTCTGTTACTAATGATGATCCCAGATTTGTGAAGGAAGCAGTAGATTTAGAGGATGGAAAACTCTGGAAAGAGGCCATAGTAGATGAAATGACATATTTGCACAAAAAGGAGGCTTGGGATCTGGTGGAGTTGCCGGCTGGAAGGAAACCCATTGGCAACAAATGGGTGTTCAAGAAGAAGACAAATGTAGAAGGAAAGGCAGAGAAATACAAAGCTCAGTTGGTAGCAAAAGGTTATTCCCAGGTGCCGAGAATTGATTTTGGTGATATTTTTTCTCTTGTTGCCAACGTAACTTCTATTAGATTACTTTTATCTGTTGCTGCCGCTTTTGATTTTGAGGTAGAACAAATGGATGTGAAGACAACATTTCTTCACGGGGATCTGGAAAAGGAAATATACATGAAGCAACCTAAAGGCTTTGAAGTAAAGGGTAAGAAAGAACTGGTATGCAAGTTAAAGAAGTCTCTGTATGGGTGAAAATAGTCACCAAGGATGTGGTATCAAAAATTTGATACATTTATACGGGGACTTGGCTTCACCAGAAGCAAAGAAAATCAATGTGTGTATTTTAAATTAATTCGTGACCGTATTATTTATCTGTTCTTGTATGTGGATGATATGTTGCTAGGTGGAAATGAAAAAGAAATTATCCAGGATTTGAAGACCCAATTGTCCTCCAAATTTGACATGAAAGATCTTGGTGCTGCAAACTATATTTTGGGCATGGAAATTAAAAGAGATTGGGCAAAGAGGAAGCTCTGGTTAAACCAGAGGAAG
>APFE030233945.1:1609-17691 GCA_000404065.3 Pinus taeda
TGGATGTGATGCATATGTACATGTTCCAAAGGAGAAATGAACCAAGTTGGATAGTAAATCTAAAAAGTGCATCTTTATTAGGTATAAGGATGGTTTAAAAGGTTATAAGCTTTGGAACCCAGTCACATGAAAGGTTGTGTATAGCCAAGATGTGGTGTTCAGAGAGGTAAAATATGTTATTAAAGATGAAGTCCAACCAAAGGAACCTGAGAAGATAGCGTTTGAGCTTAATGAGGAAGAATCAGACTCTACAGCAGAGGAGGAATCAGAAGATGAAGAACCACAAACTCCGGGTGTGAGAAGATAAGTTCGAGAAAGAAAGCAGCCAAAAATGTATAGTCCATCTGCTTCCTGTTCAAATGTTTCTTTATCTGTTACTGACGATGATCCTAGAACTGTGAAAGAAGCAGTAGATTCAAAGGATGGCAAACTCTGGAAAAATGCCATGGTTGATGAAATGGCATCTTTGCACAAAAATGAGGCTTGGGATCTGGTGGAGTTGCCAGTTGAAAGGAAACCCATTGGCAACAAATGGGTGTTTAAGAAGAAAACAAATGAATAAGGAAAGGTGGAGAAATACAAAACTCGGTTGGTAGCAAAAGGTTATTCCTAGGTGATGGGAATTGATTTTGGTGATATTTTTTCTCCTGTTGCCAATGTCACTTCTATTAGATTACTTTTATTTGTTGCTGTTGCTTTTGATTTTGAGGTAGAACACATGGATGTGAAGACAACATTTCTTCACAGGGATTTGGAAGAGGAAATATACATGAAGCAACCTGAAGGCTTTGTGGTGAAGGGTAAGAAAGAATAGGTATGCAAGTTAAAGAAGTCTCTGTATGGGTTAAAACAGTCACCAAGGATGTGGTATCAGAAATTTGATACATTTATACAGGGACTTGGCTTCACCAGAAGCAAAGCAGATCATTGTGTGTATTTTAAATTAATTGGTGACCGTGTTATTTATCTGGTCTTGTGTGTGGATGATATGTTGTTGGTTGGAAATTACAAAGAAATTATCCAGGATTTGAAGACCCAATTGTCCTCCAAATTTGACATGAAATATCTTGCTGCTGCAAACTATATTTTTGGCATGGAAATTAAAAGAGAACAAGCAAAGAGGAAGCTCTGGTCAAAACAGAGGAAGTGTGTCGAGACAATACTGTAGAGGTTTAATATGCAAGATCGTAAACCGGTGAAGGTTCCTATTCCTGTAGGTGTGAGGTTATCTGCTAAACAATATCCCAAAACACAAGAAGAGGAACAGGACATGTCCTATGTTCCATATGCAAGTGCAGTCGGTAGCCTGATGTATGCAGTGGTCCGTACTAGACCATACATTACACATGCAGTGGGAGTATTGAGCAGGTTTATGTCAAAACTAGGGAAGAAGCACTAGACAACTGTGAAGTAGGGTTTAGGTATTTGCATGGCACTAGTGATTATGGTTTGTGCTACCAAGGAAGATCAGGATTGGATAGAATGTTGGATATTCGTGGCTTTGTTGATGCAGATTGGGCTAGAGATCTAGATCAAAGAAGATCTACAAGTGGGTATGTGTTTAACCTATTTGGAGGTGCAATCAATTGGATGACTAAGAAACAATTTACAGTGGCACTATCAACTATAGAGGCAGAATACATGGCAGCCACTCATGCAAGCAAGGAAGCAGTCTAGTTGCAAAGATTGTGTTCAAGTATGGGGTTAGTACAGGGAGCTATAAGGATAGACTGTGACAGCCAACGTGCAATTTTCTTGGCAAACAACCTCACATATCATTCAAAGACAAAGCACATTGATGTTCAATGTCACTTTGTGATGTATATGATAGAAGACAAAAAGGTGTTGTTGGTAAAGGTGGACACTTTGAAGAATACTGCAGACGCGTTGACAAAATCTGTGACCTCTGAGAAGCTCTCTTTGTGTAGAGAGACAATGGGCATTTCAGGGCTGGAAAAATTACTAAGCTCTCTTGTGGCCCCTTGTGGAAAGAAAACAACAAATGGTAGAATGTTGGGTTGTGTTATATTCTTTCCATGACTAGCCCATGTAGTTAACCGGGGGTTGCGCCGATTGTGTAGCGGTGGGGGGGTCAAAAGGGGTTTGAGGCATACACATAACCCCACTTTATGGGGTCTGGGGAAGTGCCCTGAAAAATTTTGGTTTTGGACCCTATGTTAGGTTGGGTGGACCCACCTATGGTTTTGTGCATGATTTTTGCACATGTTTTTTTGGACGCGATGGTTTTCAGTCCATGGTATTGGACGCAATGGTTTTCAGTCCATGGTATTGGATGCTTCGGCATGTATAAATATGTATTATAACATTGAAAGGAACATAATGAAAAATCAAGCTGGTAGTCCCGGTTTTGGGATCTAAAGGAAAATCTCTCTGTATATGTGTTTTATGTTTTATGCTCTCGCACTGTTTATTTTATGTGTTTTAGAATTCGTATGCAAATAATTTCTATATGGGGTTAAAACCTACAGAGAATTCAAATTAGAAGTATTTCTAAACTCATGCAACAGTTATCCCTTAAATTAAGGAGATAAGTCTTAAATTAAGGAGATAATATTGAGTTATATTTGAGTTGTAATTAGTTAGCTTAGTTTACTGAGTTAAGTCCAGTTAATTAGTTCCAAACTGTTTGAGGAACTAATTGTGAGTTATCAGTCAGTTGATGCATGCATGCACTCAACCAGTGTACTCCATATAACTGAAGATTCCCTCATTAATAACTCATGTATGTCTATTCTGAGAAAGGCCCAGTTGAGATTAAAGACAATGACAGGTTACTATTAATTGCATATGTTTTCCTATAAAGGAAACTCATCCATGCAATCAAGGGAAGGTTCCTTGAGGATTGCTCAGTTTTACGGGGTGTGAGATCAATGTGAGTGATCAATGTTACACTTGGTAACAAGAGGATCACCCAGGAGAAACTGTGCAGGGAAATAGGAGGCTTGGATGGTAGAGGAGAAGGCTTGTGAGAAGCTTTGTTTGCCAATGAGCACCCAGGAGGATTGTACTGAGAGCTGCCTAGTTATGAGAGCTCAGGCTTTGTATAATTCTGATATATTTACACCTTGTATGATAATACAGATAGTGGGGTTTTTAGCTGAGGATTCCCCCTGAGTATTCTTCTGTGTTTCATGTGCATTGATTCTTCTTCTGGTTATATGTGTTCAACTTGATCTTGCTCAATCTTTAAGCTTCCGCAAGTTTGATAGAAAAAGTAGATTATAGTATTTTGCTTTGGTATATTGCATAATCAAGTTAATCTGCAGTCAAATTTTCTACATAGATCTCAGAGGTAGATTTGTAAAGAATTTACATATTTTCTTCATGATATCAAAGAAAAGGTTATCGGAGCTGTGAACAATATACTGAGAAGAAAATTCTAAGTTTGAAGTTCAGGGTTGCAGGTGTAAATCGAAATCATCTCATACTTTAAGGTTGGTAAATGGTGTTCTATGTCTTGAGACTTGAGTATGCCTTGGATGGCATATTGAATTACATAGCATGGAAAGATCACATGGAGGCTGTGTTAGAAGACAACGGTTTGAAGGATTTCATTGATCAAGAAATCCCAAAGCCAAGTTCAACTAATGCACAAGAGTTGGTTGAATGGAAGAATTGTGTGGCGAGGGCGAGAAGGATCATCCCTGAGGGAGTTTGAGACCATATTGTCTCGAGTCTCCATGGGGAGGATACTCCATATTCAATGTGGAAGACATTGAAGAACCCCTACTAGAATAGTAGCGACCGGAGGAAATTGGCACCTAAGGATAAGCTTTAAAGAATCAAGATGGAGAATGGCGATACTATATTCACATATCTAAACAAACTTACCACCTATAGAGATGAGCTTGGAAGTGTGGGAATAATTATTGCCGATGATGATATGGTGAGCCTCACTCTCCTTGGCCTTCCAAAGAGCTAGAATAGCTACCAGGACTCCGTGAATGCAAGGGAGAAACTACCAGATTGGGAACGACTGTGGTCAGATCTCATGCAGGAGGAGATTAGGAGGAGCACTAGAGATGACCCTTAATCCAAGGATGATGATGAAGAAAATCTAGCCTTAGCGAGTAAGGAAAGGAGAGGGAAAGGGAAGGATTCCCATTCCAAATTGAATTCTTCTCATGGAGGGAAGAAGGTTGACAAGTCTAAAGTGAGATGCTTTAATTGTCACGAGATGGGTCATTATGCGACTAATTTTCCATCGAAGAAGTCCAAGAAGGCATCCTCAGAAGGATCGGAAGGTGAGGCATTAGCCTCTCAGTTCAAGATGGACTTCACCCTCATCGCATGCATGGTGTCATCACTGATGGGTTGTGGTTGGTATCTTGACAGTGGATCCTCATTCCACATGACCGTCAATAAAAGTTTATTCAGTACCTTGGAGGAGAAAGACCTCAAGATGCACATAGAGATGGTTGATGAAAAAAAGTATAGTGTTTCAGGAGTGGGCACGGTTACTTTTCAAAGGGAGCATGGAGCTCCTATCACCTTAACAGATGTGAAGTATGTGCGTGGACAGAAGAAGAACTTGGTATCAGTCACAATGTTGGAGGACAAAGGCTACGATGTTGTTTTTAGTAAGGGAAAGGTTTTCCTTAGACACATCACCACGAGACAGGTGAAACAGATTGGTTCATGAGTTAAGAACCTGTATGCTCTTGAGGTTCAAGATGCATGCAAAGCCTTATGGAGAAAGGAAAATGTTAGAGATTTGGTGGTTGAGAGGGAGATTAAATTACCTCTCAACATGCAGTCCAAGAAGAAGTCTCAGACAATTGTGGAGGAGCCACAATTGGATAATTGGGTAGAAGGATCACATGCAACCATACCATCAGGTGTGAGGTGGGGTGATGTGAAGCGATAGTCCCATGAAGGCTGAAATTGAGCAGGGTCCATTGAGAGGTTTTATCTCATGGATCATACCTTGCTACGGGAGCCCAAAGTATAGAGTAGCAGGAGGAATCAGTGGGATTTATGTAGTCAGAGATCAAAGTGATAGAGGCTAGAGCAGTTAGATACTAAAGAGAGTAGAGAATGATTGACAAAAGTGCAAAAAGGTTGAGTCAGCAGAAGCACAAAGTTTTCAGTCAACAAAGGCAACAACAATCAGAGACTTTGATTACATATGCATCATACTTATTCAAGTTGGATATCTTTTTGTTTCTGGAGTTGTTGGAGCTAGAACACTCGAGAGAAGTGTTACATGCAGAACATTCCAAAGGTTCAGGATTGGGATTGTGTTGAATTCCTTTCTTGTTGAGAGGGAGTGTTGAAAATAACAACAAGAAATGATAAAAATATAATCTAGAATATTCCAATTTTAATTTGTCCTTGAATTAAAATTGTGAATTAAATTCGAATTTAGTCTCACCAACTACTTGAAAAATAATTAATTAATTCATTATGGATTAATTAGTTGGAGAAATTCAAGTTAGAAGTCTTTCTGAAGTCATGCAACAATTATCCATTAAATTAAGGAGACAAGATTCAGTTATATTTGAGTTGTAATTAGTTAGCTCAGTTTACTGAGTTAAGTCCAATTAAATTAGTTCCAAACTGTTTAAGGAACTAATTGTGAGTTATCAATCAGTTGATGCATGCATGCACTCAACCAGTGTACTCTAGATAACTGAAGATTCCCTCATCAGTAACTCATGCATGTGTATTATGAGAAAGACTTAGTTGAGATTAAAGACAAGGACAAGTTACTATCAGTTTCTTGTGTTTTCCTATAAAGGAAACTCATCCATGTAGTCAAGGGAAGGTTCCTTGAGGATTACGCAGTTTTACAGGGTGTGAGATCAATTTGAGTAATCAGTGTTACGCTTGGTAATAGGGGGATCACCCAGGAGAAATTGTGCAAGGAAATAGGAGGCTTGGAGTGTAGAGGAGAAGGCTTGTGAGAAACTTTGATTGCCTGTGAGCATCGAGGAGGATTGTACTGAGAGTTGGCTAGCTGTGAGAGTTAAGGCTTTGTATAATTCTGATGTATTTCCACCTTGTATGATAATACATATAGTTGGGTTTTTAGCTAAGGCTTTCCCCGAAGTATTCTTCTATGTTTCATGTGCATTGATTCTTCTTCTGGTTATATGTGTTCATCTTGATCTTTCTCAATATTTAAGCTTCCACAAGTTTGATAGCAGAAGTAGATCATAGTATTTTTCTTTGGTATATTGAATTATCAAGTTAATATATAGTTAGGTTTTCTACATAGATCTCAGAGGTAGATTTGTAGAGAATTTGCATAATTTCTTCATAATGAGCTAACACAACTGAAATGTAAAGAGACGTTCATGCCTTGGAGTAAGACTTTTAAAAGATTTGACTTTTCTCTTTTTAAAAAATAACTCTCCAATTCATTAATACGACCTTGTCTGCTTGAGGCCTACATTATAACATTTCTACAAGAAGGTAGCCCATGTTAATGAGCTAACACATCGGCAATGTACAGAGACGTGCTGCCTTGGAGTAAGCCTTCTAAAGTCTTTGCCTTTTCTCTTTTTAAAAAATAACTCTCCACTTGACAAACATGGCCTTTTTTGCTTGAGGCCTGCGTTATAAAGTCTTCTACAAGAAGGTAGTCCGCATTAGTGAGCTAGCACAACCAAAATAAAAAGAGACATGTATGCCTTAGAGTAAGCCTTTTAAAAATTTTGACTTTTCTCTTTTAAAAAACCACTCTCCACTTGATTAACGTGGCATTATCTGCTTGAGGCCTACATTATAACACCTTCTACAAGAAGGTAGCCCATGTTAGTAAGCTAATGTAGTTGGAATATAAAGAGACATGTGTGCCTTGGAGTAAGCCTTTTAAAATATTTGGGATTGATTTTTTCTCAAAACAACTCTCCACTTGATTAATGCATCGTTGTCTTCTTGAGGCCTAGGTTATAACGCCTTCTACAAGAAGGTAGCCCGTGTTAGTGAGCTAACACAACCAAAATGTAAAGAGATGTGTGTGCCTTGGAGTAATGGTTTTAAAAGCTCTAACTTTGGTATTTTTATAAAACAGCTCTCCACTTGATTAACGCAACCTTTTCTGCTTGAGGCCTATGTTATAACTCCTTCTACAAGAAGGTACCCCGCATTAGTAAGCAAATGCAGCTAGAATGTAAAGACATGTGCATGCCTTGGAGTAAGCCTTTTAAAAGCTTTGAATTTTCTCTTTTTAAAAAGAAACTCTCCACTTGATTATTGTGGCCTTGTCTACTTGAGGCCTGTGTATAACGCGTTCTACAAGAAGGTAGCCCATGTTAGTGAACTAATCCAGCCAGAATGTAAAGATATGTGTGTGCCTTTGTGTAAGCGTTTTAAAATCTTTGACTTTGATCTTTTTAAAAAACAACTCGCCACTTGATTAACGTGGCCTTGTCTTCTTGAGGCCTGCATTATAATTCCTTATACAATACAGTAGCCCCTGTTATTGATCTAACACAACCAGAATGTAAAGAGACGTATATGCCTTGGAGTAAGCCTTTTAAAAGATTTGACTTTGCTATTTTTAAAAAACAATTCTCCACTTGATTAACACGACCTTGTCTGCTTGAGGCCTGCATTATAACACCTTCTACAATAAGGTATCCCTCGCTAGTGATCTAACTCATCCGGAATGTAAAGATATGTGTGTGCCTTGGAGTAAGACTTTCAAAATATTTGACTTTTCTCTTTTTGAAAAACAACTTTCTAGTTTATTAATGTGGCCTTGTCTCCTTGAGGCCTGCCTTATAATGCCTTATGCAAGAAGATAGTCGTGTTAGTGAGTTAACACATTCGTAATGTAGAGATACATGTGTGCCTTGGAGTAAGCCTTTTAAAATCTTTGACTTTGCTATTTTTAAAAAACAACTCTCCACTTGATGAACACAACCTTGTCTGCTTAAGGCTTGCGATATAATGCCTTCTATAAGAAGGTAGACCATGTTAGTGATCTAACACAACCGGAATGTAAAGACATGTATGTGCCTTGGAGTAAGCCTTTTAAAATATTTGACTTTGGACTTAAAAAAAAAAAAAAAAAACTCACCACTTGATTAACACAACCTTGTCTGCTTGAGGTCTGTGTTATAATGCCTTATACAATAAGATAGCTTGCATTAGTGAGCTAATGAATCTGGAATGTAAAGAGACATGTGTGCCTTGGATTAAGCCTTTTAAAATATTTGACTTAACTCTTTTTAAAAAAATAACTATCCACTTAATTAACATGACTTTGTCTAATTGAGGCCTACGTTATAGCGACTTCTACAAGAAGGTAGCTCATGGTAGTGAGCTAGTGTAGCTAAAATGTAAAGATATGTGTGTTCCTTGGAGTAAGCCTCTTAAAAGCCTTGACTTTGCCCTTTTTAAAAAACAACTCTTCACTTGATTAACATGACCTTGTCTACTTGAGGCCTACATTATAATGCCTTCTACAAGAAGGTAGCCTACATTAGTGAATTAACGTAGCCGGATTGTAAAGTGATGTGTGTTCCTTGGAGTAAGCCTTTCACAAGATTCGACTTTTCTCTTTTTAAAAAACAACTCTCCACTTGATTAACACAGCCTTGTCTGCTTGAGGTCTGTGTTATAACAACTTCTATGAGAAGGTAGGCCATGTTACTGAGCTAACACTACTAGAATGTAAAGAGATGTGCATGCCTTGGAGTAAGCCTTTTAAAATCTTTGAATTTTCTCTTTTTAAAAAAAAACTCTCCACTTGATTAAGATGACCTTGTCTTCTTGAGGCCTGTGTTATAATGCCTTCTACAAGAAGGTAGCCCACATTAGTGAGCTAACACAGTCGAAATGTAAAAATATATATGTGTCATGGGGTATGCCTTTTAAAAGCTTTGACTTTCCTCTTTTTAAAAATCAAATCTCCACCTGATTAACGTGACCTTATTTTCTTGAGGCCTACTTTATAATGCCTTATACAAGAAGGTAGCTTGCGTTAGTGAGATAACACACCTGGAATATAAAGAGACGTGCATGCCTAAGAGTAAGCCTTTTAAAACCTTTTACATTTCTCTTTTTAAAAAATAACTCTCCACTTGATTAATGTGGCCTTGTCTGCTTCAGGCCTACGTTATAACCCCTTCAACAAGAATGCAGCCCACATTACTGAGCGAATGCGGTCTTAATATAAGGAGACGTGTGTGCCTTGGAGTAAGCCTTTTAAAAGCTTTGACTTTTCTCTTTTTAAAAAATAGCTATCCACTTGATTAATGCAGCCTTGGCTGCTTGAAGCCCGCATTATAATGTCTTCTACAAGAAGGTAGCTTGCGTTACTGAGCTAACATAGCTAAAATGTAAAGAGACGTGTGTGCCTTGAAGTAAGCCTTTTAAAAGCCTTAACTTTTCTCTTTTTTAAAAACAAATCTCCACTTGATTAAGTGGTCTTATCTACTTGAGGTATGTGTTATAACACATTCTACATTAAGGTAGCCCGCATTAGTGAGAAAACATAGCTGGAATATAAAGAGACGTGAGTGCCTTGGAGTAAGCCTTTTAAAGTCTTTGAATTTTCTCTTTTTAAAAACAACTCTCCACTTGATTAACATGACCTTCTCTGCTTGAGGCCTGCATTATAACACCATCTACAAGAGGCGTGTGTGCCTTGACTTTGCTCTTTTTAAAAATCAAGTCCCCACTTGATTAACATGCCCTTGTTTGCTTGAGGCCTACGTTAGAACACCTTCTACAAGAAGGTAGCTCGCATTAGTGAGCTAATGCATCCAGAATGTAAAGAGACGTGTGTGCCTTGGATTTTGTGCAAGTTCACCACATGTAACGCGGTTCAACTCTGAACTCACGTGTGTTATAATTATCTATGTACAACTAATAGGCTGTGTTATAACTTTAATCAAGAAAAAAAAACATTTCTCTCTCTTAGAGTGTTGCTAATCCGCCCTCCCATGACTTTTTCTAACCTCCTTTTGATACTAATTTGTTGGAAAGACAGAGTAGGAAAGTCACCAAATTGATACACAAAACAATAAAACGAGTTGTGGCTTTTCTATTGATCACAAAAAAACTTACTTGACTTGATTACAATGAACCCATCATGGGTATTTATAATTTTTCAACTAGAGACTCAATCAAAATATCTTCAACATAAAAACACACATTATATTTGGGTATTTATCACTTTTCAACTAGAGAATCAATCAAAATATCTTCAACATAAAAACACACATTATATTTGAATTTACCAAATATAACATTGAACTCAAACTAACATGCAAACACACACTATATTTGACTTTACTAAATATAATGCTGAACTCAAAAGCACTCACACACTATATTTGACTTTACCAAATATAACAATGAACTCAAACTCACTCACAGTTGACTTAATTAACTTACATTAAACACCCTGCATGCATATGGGAGTAATTACAATTTCCAACTGCTAGCAATCATTCTAGGACTAATTACAATTTCCACCGGCTAGCAGATTCATTCTTTGTCCATTGAAACTTTTGATATCGTCGATCGCAAACTATTCACATTTGCGAATTGCAACCACTATCTTTCGTTCTTGAGTGTTGTTGCATTAAGTACCCCAAATACCTCCATGACTATATTACCAGTCTTACATGGTCCTAAAATGAAACTAGAGCGACCAACAAATTTCCTCCCAGAATAGTGACTATAGATATTTTCTTAGAAGAAAAAGCATCATTCCAAGCATCAAGAAATGCCTTGCTATTTTTTGTGGTGTCATCTCGAACTTTTTACTAGTATGTCAGTTTCCAAAGCACTATAAATATTTTGATCACAGCTCCTCTATACCAGCCCCATCATTCTCTTCGCAACTAGCTTCTCGCACTAAGATGGCTACACTAACTGGCATCCCTTGTAATACCATGTGGTGCATCACTTATTGAAGGCTTTGACGATCGAACCATATCTGGTAGAATTTGGTAGATTGTCACAAAACTTTTAAGAATGCAACCTTAACAAACTGGATTTCAGGTAACACGAACAGTTCTGATGAACAACTCCATCTTCTGATGAATCGAAACTACAACAATGTTAGTGTCTACTATGCATTAAACCTTCAAACCAGTCGACAATGCATTATACACTGAGAGGTATCGTGGTGTCATGGTGAAGGCTGGGTTGTCGAAGGCGAAGTAGAGATGATCGAAATTCTCATCTAATTTGGAAACTTTGTTTGTACCCACTATGAGGGTATGAGTATTGAACATGGTTCTGAGGGATTGAATCCCACGTGTGGTTCCCCAGCATAAATTTTTTCTTACAACAAATCCATGGTCCTTATTTATTAATCTCACTGGTTGTTCTAAGGCTCTTGACTTGAATGCACCTTATTAGTCCCTGCCTCCGACGTAGGAGGGACTATAGCATTCGATCGAACATTTGACCGCCTATTAATTCATTAGTTGACCCATTTTTTTTTTGGGTTTCTTGTATTTTAACCAAATTTATTTTAAACATTTTTCTTGCGTACAAATATTTAACCAAAGTTTTTGCTGGCAATTTGGCTATACCAAAATTTTAAGCAAAGTTTTCAAATCGACCTCTTATTGGAAACTTCATGTTTCCCGAGGCAACTTTAGATATACAAAGCGTTTTTATCCAAAGTTCATTTCCTAAATACAGAGCCTTCTTTGTCTATTTTGTTATATCCAAAGTAACTTTCGCTTCATGTATGTTGCCACTACCATTTTCTTGGATGCCACCTGTTTTTGTTACAAGCTTACAGGCTTACACTTGTCACTGCTGGCTACTAGGATTGTTTATAGCTGCTAGATTCATTCGACCACCCTCTTACACCCTCTTCCCCTCTTCATTGCATTGCAAACATGTTTTTCTTCCGCTCTTCATTCCATTGCATGTTAGCTTCCGCTCGGATTTGTTCAGGCTGCCGGGATGAAAATTCATTGAAATGATCTCTGTTCCAGGCATGCTTATTGAAATGATCTTTGTTCCTTTATTAGGCGATCTAGTATTTTGCTTTGATTGTGATATTTGAGATATATTTCTGTCTTGTTCTATGATATTCCTCTACCTACAGACAACGATGAAGAACATGCTGCAAACCCTATTCAAGCATAAATTTAATGCCGCAACTTCAAGGTGAATTTACCAAAAACTTACTCAAAAACTCAATGGAAAATGCATTGAGTTCGTTCTTTAATTTCTTGTTCTTTAAAGGCATCCATTTTATGTACTTTAACAGTGTTTGTGCTTTAACTATGTATATTTATTGCAGACGATATTATTGATATTGAACAGGAAGACCTTACTCAAAAACTCAACGAAAAATGACAGAGATTGATATATGAGAGGTCAATTCTGGTAAATTTCCCATCCAGGGAATGCACCTGTGAAGTTGAAAGTGTATGACTGCAACTCAGGTTTTATGGATGAAATTCTATACTAAAAAAAAAAAAAATTATTTACCTTACATTTCATAGAGGTAAGAGAGGAGTTCCTTCACGAATAACACTCTGCTTTCTTTAGTTGCATTGCTTCCCGCAGAGCCAAGCCGAGCCAGTTGCATAGCTCCCTGTAACCTGAAGCAGTTTATGAGGGCTGGACCATCTTCTAATGCACAGCGAATTTCTCTCGTTAATCTCTACATGGAGGTAGAATTCTAAAATTTATTTAAACAACTATTTAGTAAAAAAGAGTAAAAGCATGAAAGGGTTGAAGCCTTCCAAGAAATTTGACAACAAAATAAGGCCTATACTACCAAAAGAGGTTGCCAGTACTTACTTTTCCCATTATGGGGGCAGTTTCTTCTGCTTCTGAATTAGTTAATCCTGATCAAGGAAAGGGAGATCCATATCTAGGCAAATGGAGCAATGCGTAGATGAGTTGTTGGGATATCAAGATAATCAATTCGGCTTCATCACCCTGGCACTTGTTTCAAATTATTAGAATGCATGTTTAGATTTTGGGTATAGATTCCTGTCTCGACACTTTATTACCTTGTTCCACCTGAATGAGTTTTCACTGCTATAATCGATAGAAAGACCAATTCGTCCTGATACTGCTCTGAGTGTACATCAAATTGGTTTGATTCACCATCTACCCATAACGGCTATGCTGGAAAATGTTTAGAATGAATGTGGAGATTCCGGGTATATATCCTCTCTCCGCACACTTTATTATCCTGTTCCACCTAAATGCGTTTTCACTGCTATAATCGATAGAAAGCTAGGTTCGATAGAAAGACAAGTTTGTCCTGATACCAAACTGAGTACATCAAATTGGTTCGGTTCACCATCTACCCTTAATGGCCATGCCGAAAAACAAAGATGTTATGACTTTTCTTAGAATACCCTTACCCAAACAAGTACTAGACCAAGAAAGAATCTTTGGGATTTACTACAACAGCCTTGCACAAATCTCATTTTCTTTAGAGATGGTTCATTTCACTTTTTGCCTATGCATAGGGATCGATCTGCTCAAGCACGTCTCCTTTCGCTTTGGGGCACAAGAATAATTTTCCCTGAAATCTGAGATTTCAGGTTGCCTCCTCTGTGTGGTCTTACTTTTTTTATATTCTTGGGAATGTTCATACAACAGCAGCAACCTAGGCCTCCAGAAAATCCTTTGTACATTCGAAGGGGAGGACCGGGAACCTCGCTGCTACTGGCTTTGAGTTGTTTACTAGCGATATAGTTACAAATTCTCTTACTGGTAGGTCGAAGAAAGAAAAGAGCATGCTTTGCATGCTTTACCCCTTGAGTAAAGAAACCCCCGCTAGCAAGAACCCACGACCACAGGTCGAATCTACCCAAGCTGGTCCAAAAAAAACCAGACATAAACTCAATTATTATCTTGCAACAATCTGAGCCTTGGATTTTTCACTGCTATGATGCACTCCATGGGAATGAACGACTGGCCTGGGTTAGATTCTTGGGTATGTGGGGATGGGGCACGTGGGCTACATGCAAGCCTTGTGTGCCTATCCTACACGTTCTTTTCCTTTTTCTTTTTTTCTAATTTTATGTTTATTGTTGCTTTCTGGAATCTTATGTTATTGTTAGAATTGAGAAACTTTTTTTATTTTTTTTATTTTATGTTTATTGTTGCTTTCCGGAATCATATGTTAGTATTGCCCTGCCCAATATGTATCACATTATCACAACATTTATACTCGAAGATGACAAGAATGAAAAATGAAAAATAAAAAGCTGCAAACAACCTGAGGTAAATAAATAAATAAACCTTTCAAAAATGATACAAAACATTGATTAAGCTTTCTCTATGTCTACCAAAATCTAGCATATGGTTCAAGGATGGAAAATATGGAAAAAATTGTTTCAAGCATATGATGGGTGAGGATCTGACTTCCTTAACTTTGAGTGAGATACATCACTTGGAACAGCAACAGGATGTTGGCACCAATCGTGTGAGAAGCATAAAGGTGAATATGAAACACCAATGGATTCATCAATAATTTATTCACTTGCTTTCATCATTAATTTAACATTCTAAATCGTTCATCCTTGGGGCATTTATTTCTTTATGGTATACACAAAATCAACTTATGCTGCAACAATTAGATAACCTACGCAGAAAGGTAATAGCATTAGTTGAAATGTATACCCATCTTGTAAAATAGTTAAAACTTATTATATATTATTTCTATATATAGATCAATTACTGCTTGTTTTGTTTGACAAGAGCGCCTTTTGGAGGAGAAAAGCATTCAAATTTTCAAACAAAAATCACTCCATGAAGGGTATACTGAGTACAAGGATTAAGGATTATGTGTTGATAAAACTCTTCTATTAATAAACTGAAACTCGCATAATATTGTCTAGCTTTGTAAATTAACAAATTACGAATTCCTCTTCATAAATTAACAAGTTATGAATTTTGAATTTGTTAAGTCCCTATAATACTAGTGATTACCCCATTATTATTGTAGTTGTATCCCTTATTAATATTTTTGCGCCCCTATTGTCCCCATATTGTTATTACTATGCCCCATAGAATCCCTCTATTGTTATTTTTGTGGCTTTATATTATTATTGTTAGGCCGGTTGGGTTATGTTGTGACTCCTTAGACTCCTATATATAGAAAGGAGGTTTTTTCATTTGAATCATCCAAGAAATTTTCATTTGTGTAATGTAAAGGAGGTTTCCCCTTCGAAGAGGCTGAATTCTAAGGTGTTCAACTATCTTTTCTATCTTTTTGTGAGCTGGTTTAATAACATTTGGTATCAGAGCTTTGGATTGTAGGGTTTCGCTGCTCCAAATAGGTCATCGTGGAACTTTTGCTATAACTTTTCTCTGCGATGTTTCAAAAGATAAAAAACAAAACCCATTTGAGACGAAAACGCACTGAACCTCGGGTCCGAATTTCAAATCTTTTCGCACTACAGTTGCGGAGATATGATATAAGGAAGTTGGTCTTTTTGCAGACTCTTGAATTACATTCCAAACAAGTGACCTTGGGAAAATCGTCATAACTTCCTCTATGAGCATCGGATTGAAATTTCATAAGAAGGTACAGAAAGAGGACAGACTATAGTTTCTTATATATATTTTTCAGAGCCAAAGGTTGAAACAGTGACTCGTGGCACGTCGTACAAGTGCACTCTACTGAACTAGTCTATAATCAGGTCACTATGGGAGATTTTGCATAACTCTTCCCTGGAGAATCCAATTTGGATAAGACTAGTGGCATTGGAAAGAGGACACAGAGGGCTACCATAGATCACAATTTCAGAACTGGATGATCCAAAATTACAGAGATACATCAGATTCAATATCAAGCTCCTAGAAAGTGAAAAAAAGTGTGTAGTTTTTTTTAAATTCTTGCATAAGCTTGGTTTGAAAAATTAGTTTGAAGGAATTCAAAGGTCATAGTAAAGAATTACTATCGGTAATTGATGCCCCGAGGAAAGAAAATGCAAACACCTAGTAAGCAACCTGAAATATCTAGCATGACTCATGAAGAAGAGGAAGAAATGCAACATGATATATCAAAATTACGACACCAAGTGCAACAAGTGTCACTTGCACAAAAAGTAATAGAATCTAAGATGGATGGTTTAAAGAAAGATGTAGAAGCTAATATGGAT
>APFE030233946.1:0-49117 GCA_000404065.3 Pinus taeda
GAGAATGCATAAGGTATTTACCTAAAAATAAAAAATTAAATCAAATCTCCAACCTTATGACATAATTTCGCATTATTTACATATATAAAAACATAAAAAATTTACATGGGTGCATGAGGTTTTCTTCTTATAAAAGATAGTTACCCTCCAAAAAATAAGGGGAAAGACACAAAATTTAAGGTTATCCTTTAAGTTGGACATTCTTCATTCAAAATATTGCAATGAGATAATTCAATTAATTAAAATCCACAAACATAAATATATTTATATTATAATTTCCCATAAAATATTTTAACTCTAGTATAAGTTTTAAATTTATCAAGGTTAATACGTATAAAAATATAGGAAATAATATAGTATATTTATACAATGAATTCCTCTAATCTATTTGTTAACCTATGGCAAATGTAAATGGAGGGAAAAATCTTAAGACAAACATCATATTCATAAATTCAAGTTTTTCTCTATGTATAGACACATTTAAATTTATAATGCAATAAGCAATTAACTATCTACAAAACTATTGGTATCATTTCTTATACATTAATTAACAATTATATAGTAGATTGACGCACAAGGAAACCTATTTGAAAAATATTTATCACTAGCAACTGATCTAGTAAGGATCCCTTTCCACCCAACCTTAGACTCAACTACAATATTTATCTCTATAACTAGGCCATGATAGCATAAGGGAAAACTATCAACACTAAATTGGATGGGTGAAGGTAACTCTCCTTCAAAATAGATAACAATAGAGAACTCTTCTCCATGTTGAGCTTGGGGTCTTCACAAATTCCAAATTCCTCTTAGCTAGTTATCATACTAATACGAAAATCCCTTCATTTCTCTATAGTGCCTTGGTTATTTCCTTGCCCATCACTTATGATGCTCGCCTAATACACATCAATTTGTGAACCCCACTGCTCAGCTATCTTACATAGCTCCTATACAAGTATTTAATATGAACATTTTATTTTTAGATAATGTAAAACACATTAGTGTTGTGATCCATAAATTGTCGTGGATATTCCACTAGATAGTTCGTCGTGATAGATCATTTAAAATTATACTTGAAAAATTGAAATCTACACCTGAAGGGTTCATTTCTCTTTAAAATTATGGATATGTAAATTACTATTTATGGTGTATATACAACAATTATAATTATTCAGAAAATAGAGAATAGTGAATCAAAAACTCAAAAACCACAATTGACACAAGATATATCTTGGGAAAGCCTTTCGAGAGAAAACCCAACTAGAAGGTGAGAACATTCTACTCTCTTTCTCTCAATAGAAAATGATTTCAAGTACAAAGAAGTAAGGCATGTGGCCTTTGAGCTACTATAGTGAAAAAATGCTTGAGGCATGCCCTCTCCTTATCCCTCTCATTTACTCCGCTTGTCTATGGAACAAAATTTCCTCGAAAAGAATGGAACCTCTTCTCCTCCTAGTGACCTGATTATAACATAACTCAATAGCCTACTAGTGGTTAGGTTTGACTCCTTCAACTCTTAACTAGAGTTACAATATAGACTCTTCTAGAGTATTATTCATCATGATCATGTGGCTAGCCCCTTTTCCATGATTAATGGGGTTGATGTGGCATCCTCTTGAATTATGGTGGGAAGGAAGGGCACCTTCAAGTGGCATAACTTTTGCATAAAGATTCCAACTGAGGTGATCTTATGTATATATATATATATACTAATATATAATATATATATATATATTATATATTATAAATATATATTATATATATATATATATATAATTATAATATATATATATATATATAATATATATATATAATAGGGAAAAATATGTGAGGAGCTAAATATATAAAAATTTAACCCCGAAAAATGTCATTTGATGCCTCAAAATGCTCCAATAAGGTTTCAGACCCCAATTTGCTAAACTTGGTTCTATCGATAAAAATGGTCTTGTGAGTTGATTCCTCCACTTTTTCCACTCTAAAAGCATCGATATGGATGAAAAATAATATAATGATCTAATATATATCACGTTGATCAAATCCATAATTGATGTTTTTTAAGGAATATTTGAGTACCCAAAACTTAGTATAATCACTTAAATAATCTTGACAATATTTCCACTCCATATTGGTAGCATTCAACTTGTGAATTTGCTACTTCAAACACTTGTGTGCCTCTTCTCTCTCTGTGTATGGCTTTTCCCTACCCATGGGTTTTTGTTCCTCCCAATTTCTCCCATTTTCCCACACCACTCATGGGTTAATTCTTGAATTCCAAGATGGGTACTTTCCCATGTTGCCCATTAAAGTCTACAAGCTAGGGGATATGAAGAAAAAATTGGATTAACAGGGATTTTTACCTCTCCCTCCTCATTGATTATGAAAACTCCAAGGTTTTTGGGTGGCTCCAAGCTTGTCAGGTCATGTTGGAGCTTAAATTTATATCTAATCTTTTGGTTCTCATGTCAAAGCTTATCTTTTCCTTCCTTGGAAAGTTTCCTCTAAGAGATAGTATCCCAAGCTAGCATTAACATGAAATTGGGTCTTTTTTATTAGCTTGTAGTTATGAAGGTTTATCTATTGAGGACTTATTCTACTCTACTCTACTCCCCCTTGAAGTAACGTGTTCAATTAGCCTACTACTCTAGTCTGGGCTCTCCAATTTTTTCAAGAGGATGGAATCTCCTTGATGGCCAGGGCCCTCAAAGGCTCATCGATGCTAAGAAAATCTAACTCCATTTAATATTATCACTCTCTTTAAGAAGTTTCCACCAGTTGATAACATCTTGAGGTCACAATCTATCGACACCTTTGACCCACTCTCTCACTTAACGGTCATCATGCCCCAATAGAGAGAAAGGGTATGATGAGGAGTGACTTAGTACCATGATTGTGGGCATTCAAGGGCACAAATGCGTGTTGAGCACTTGACATACATATTATATGAGCTCACCCCTTAACCAGTTCAAGAGGAAACTGCCTAGGTAAAATAGGAAGAAGATAATGAAATCCATATTCACTAATAGAGGTTTTGGTATAGGTAGTGGATTTGGTTCTAGATGTAGGGCATACTAGAGGCCATTACAACTAGTACATGTAAATTATGGATATTTATTGGCATTTGAAATTTCTTTTGGGAAGAGTTTTAGTTGAATAGAATGAAATCAATGACATATTCTTGACCCTGAACCAGATGCATAGGCACATGATCTTAATGGATCGAAGCATCAAATTTTTATAGAAGCAATTGGGCATCCCACCGTGTCTTGGATAATCCCCAGGAAGAAACAAGGATCCCATTCCTATTGAAGCCATCAATTCTAATGAGTTTGGTTTAATGTCATGCAAAGATATTGCCTTTGTTATTTCTATGTTTAAGTTCTAAATTTTTTGGCTTAAAAGTAGCCATAGAGGCCTCGTAGTTAATCATATTATTTTTGTTTTCATTACTTTGATTAGAACTTTTTTTTTTGGATAATGAAACAATTGAAGTTCTATATCTGGTTCGGTTTCTTAGAAGTAAACCAGAACATGAATGTGTATCTATGATTTGAAGGAATAGAAAATATTTACTTTACCAAAAGAATAAAAGAAAAAGACATTTAGAAAAAGTTATAAGTTATCAAATTGATTTTTTTTTTAGATTTGTATTTCATAGTAACCAAAGTTCATTTGGACATATGGAAGTAGCTCAATACATTATGACATAATATTATAACCATTGTATAGAAAATCAACTTGTATTTCCATCAAATAAGATGCAATAACCAATAATCATTTGACAATAGAGAAACCCTTTTATAAACTAATTAAAATGATAATGTGAATATAAAATAAAAACACAATTAGAATTGGGAAACACGAACCTTCTACATCATAGAAAATACCTCTTCATAATCATATATGCACCATGAATAGCAAGTGCAATAATCATGAAAATGAATGAGAATCATT
This sequence comes from Pinus taeda, assembly GCA_000404065.3. NCBI lineage: Eukaryota > Viridiplantae > Streptophyta > Pinopsida > Pinales > Pinaceae > Pinus > Pinus taeda. Next base: position 3,952 of record APFE030233946.1, read on the forward strand.
ATCTACCCACTCTTGAGAAAATTAAACAATGAACCTTATCAAATAAAATATATCATGTGAAAACCATATGGTGGGCCCTTTCTATGCCAATATGTGTTTATATAATGAACAATTACACCAAACTCACCTATGGGTCAAATTTGAAACTCCCATCTTTATGTGAGATCATCTTACAATGTGTCATCTATTGTTTATCCTGATCGTAGGTGGTAGTTCATGGTTGTATTGTGGAGCCCAAGGAATGACTAGTGCAAGGTGGAAACACTCAACATCATGATGTTGATTTTTCTCATCATTGTCTACTTAGTGGGATTTTTCACTTTCAAGAACAAATGGAGCTTCTATTAGAGCAATGGATTTTCCCATCATAACGACTATCCTTAAAGACATAGGGACCTCTACGCTCTTGCCTCAAGGTATCTCCTCCTTATTTTAAAGGGAATTTTTGTCTTTGTTATTGAATTTATTTTATTTTATTTCTATTGTTTATCTCAATCATTAGTTCTAGTGCATGATTGGTGATGAGGCATGGTGCACAATGTAAGATGGTCCTAACTGGGAAAGTCGTAATTGTTAACCTTTTCATAATGATAAATTTTTTGGCACATTGATGATCTTTAGATCCACACTTATTTACATGTACTTATATTTTTTTGGTTCTCAAACAAATAAAATGATGCAAAAGTAAAGATAAATGTACACAAAAAACATATTAAAATTCTTCCCAAAATATTGATGTGAAATTATTTATCTTTGTATTTATAAAATCTACATTTTAACCAGGGGTGGCATGATCCATAAACTGTTGTGTATATTCCACTGGACAGTTCGTCACAACATATTTGATAATATTATATTAAAAATATGAGATTCTACACTATTACAATTTTATTTAATTTCTAGATCTATAAAATTAACTGTAATTAGTGCATGCATGTAAAATTAAATCAAGCAGAAAAGTAGAGACTGACAAAATAATCTCAGACACACATAATACACAAGATATTCTCTATGGGAAACCCTTTCGGGAGAAAACCCAGATGGAAGGTGAGGCCGCTTTGCTCTCTTTCTTTGACTGGAAATATGGCTGCAGATACAAAGAAGTAATATATGTGGCCCATGGGCTACTACAGTGCACAGATCCTCTCTGTGTGCTCTTCCTCCTATCTCTCCTGGCTATCTTTGCTCAACTATGGAACAAAATGCTCTCGAAAGAATGGAATGCCTCTTCCTCCTAGTGGCATGATTATAACATAGCCCGATAGCCTACTAGTGGTTAAGTTTGACTACATCAACTCTTAACTAGAGTTACAAAATAGAATCTTATAGAGTCTTTTACATCACAAACATGTGGCTAGCCCATTTTCCATGAATAATGGGGGCTGGCGCAACATTGTGAAAACAGGAAGGTCAATTGGGTGGCATAACTTTTGCATACAGACTCCGATTGATGTGATTCTTGCATTGTTGGAAATATCTCTATGTGTAGAATAGCATGAAAAGGTGTCGCATTTAATTGGAAAATTTTTACCCCCAAAAGATGTCGTTTGATTCCTCAAAATGCTCCCGGAAGGTTTCAGACCCTATTTTTGCAAACTGGGTCCCACTAGTAAAAATGGTCCTATGAGTTGATTCCTCCTCTTTTTCCACTCTAAATGCATCAAGATGGATGAAAAAAATGTAATGATCCAATTCGGATCACACCTCCCCATTTTGGGAGGCTTTTTGTCCGCAAAACGTTTACTAAATGAGGTGAGGAAATTTTTCCTCCACCTTCTCTTTGGTGTACCATTTAGCTTTGCCTAGAAGTTGTCCCTTCAACCCAATATGCCAAAGGTCTTGTTGCCCTTGTCTTGTATTTTTGGACCTCTTCTACAAAATTGTATCTTCTGTCAACTCTACTTGAGTGTCTGGTTCCAAATCCTCCACAGAAGGTGGGATATGTTCCTCCTCCTGATCTGGCATGGAAGGCTCATAGAGTTTCACATTCTTTACATTTACAACTGAGTAAATGTGCATATATGGTGGTAAATTGAGTCGATAGGCATTATCTCCCACCTTTTCTATTATATCAAAGGGACCATACCTTAGAGCCTTGATTTTCTTACCAGGCCCATGCAACCTGTCCTTGTTCAACTATAGCCATACTTTGTCTCCCACCTTGAATGATTTCTTTGTTTTGTGCTAATCATGCCTGGCCTTATACTTCACCTGCAACTTCTGTAGTGTTTCCAAATACTTGTATATGGATCTTCCTAATATTCTCTATAATTTTTTAAGCCCTCAAAGAATCTCCTATAAGGTCTTCCTTCACTCCTCCTTGCTGCACATATGCAATATCCAAAGGTGAAGGTGGAAATTATTCAAAACAAGTTTCAAATGGGGACTTTCCTGTAGAAGTGTGGATTTCTCTGTTATAAGAATGTTGTATATATGCCAGTTTTTCATCCCAGGTCTTCAGATGCTTCTAGTTGTAACCCCTCAGAAGTTGCACCAAAGTCTTGTTGACTACTGTTTTCTACCCAGATTCTGTATGTGGATGGAATGTTGGAGATCTCTTCAACTTCATGTCCATCTTCTCCCATAATGTAGTCCAGAATACACTGAGAAATATTGTATCCCTATCTGAAATGATGCTCCTTGGTATCCTAAAGCGTACCTAGACCTGTCCAAAGAACAAGTCTGTTGCTTCTTATTTGTTGATAGTATTTTTACAAGGCATCATAACACACATCTTGTTGAACCTGCCAACTACCACAAACAAGTAGTCACGTCCCTTCCCGGTTGTCAGTAAACCTCCCACAAAGTCCATGGAAATGATTTCCCAAGGACACGTAGGTATAAGTAAGGGATGATACATACCTTGTTTCCTGTTACTAGGCTTGCTGGTACAACAAAGAATGCATCCACTTATAAACCTAGCCACCTACTCTTGCATCTTGGGCCAATACACATGCCTCTGCAAGTTAGCCACGATCTTCCCTACCAAAGTGCCCTGCCACCTTGGAGGTGTGAGCCTCACTAATCAGCTGCAAACGCTCACCTTTAGGAACATATAACTTATCTATCCTATAGAGTAACCCATCCTGGAGATGGTAGTCAATGGTGTTGTCACCATTGTGCACATGACTCTGACTCTGCAACTACTAATACACCTCCTTGAAGTCCTCATATTTTGAATATCCCTCTCTGTATACATCATGGGTGAATGGCTCCATGTGCATAAGAGTCCCCAAAGTTGTAATATTTGATGTGGGTGGCCTTGAAAGCATATCAACCAACTTGTTTGTTTTTCCCTTCTTATACTTGATCACCAAATGAAACTTCTGTTAAAACCCTAGCTTGTTGTAGCTTACTCTGGGCTTGCAAGTACTGTAACAACTCGTGATATGTGTGGATTATTGTCTCCTTTCCCATTAGATAGTGCTTCCACTTCTTCATAGCTTGCACCATGGCATAGAGCTCCTTGTCGTAGGTAGGGTAGTTAAGAACTGTCCCATGAAATACTTCAGAATGGTTGCAAATGAGCCTTCCTCCTTGCATCAAGACAACTCCCATAGCATACCCACTCACATCTGTCTCCACTTCAAAGGGTCGTTGCAAGTTTGGTAATGCCATAACTAGTTCTTCACTGATCTTCTTATTTAGCTCATCGAAAGCCTTCTGCTTCCCTTTTCCCCATTGGAAACGCTTGCCACTTGCTATTATGGCGTGGAACGGTGCTGCTACCACTGAAAACGAGGCTATGAATTTCCTCAAGTACTGTGCTGCTCCAATGAAACTCCTAACCTCAATAACATTAGCAGGCATCGACCGTTTCATGATGGCATCCATCTTGGAAGGATCTATCTTTAATTCTCCTCCACCAATCACATATCCCATATACACCAAGGACTACTGTGCAAACTCACACTTCTTGAGATTTGCTAGTAGCTGGTGCTTCTTCAATGTTTCCAGCACCTGCGTTAAATGTGAAATATGCTCCTCCCACGTAGCATTATATACCAGTATGTCATCCAATAGACAATAACGAATGAATCTATAAAAGGGCGAAATACATTATTCATTAATCTCATAAATGTAGTTGGTGCATTACATAGGCCAAATGGCATAACTAACCACTCATACAAACCTTGCCTGGTTTTGAAGGCGGTCTTCCATGTATCTTCTTATTTGACTCGAAATTGATGATATCCATACTTCAAGTCTAGCTTGGTGAAATAATTTTCTTGTTGCAACTGATCTAGCATATCGCCTATCCTAGGAAGGGGGTATCTATTCTTGAGTGTGATTTTATTCAACACCCTGTAATATATACACATCCACCAATTCCCATCCTTCTTTGGCACAATGATGATGAGTGACCCACATGATGATGTACTTGGTCGAATGACACCCTATTCTAGCAGTTGTTACAACTGTTTCTTCACCTCACTTACTTCTATAACATACTACCTATATAGCCCAATATTTGGCAATGGGGAGTCTAGAAATAGCTGGATCATGCTCCACTTCTCTCTTGGGGGTAACCCTTTAGGCTCTCGGAACACATCCTTGTATGTTTGTAAAAACTCCTCCAATTATTTTTTTTTGTTTCTTTGTACACCCCTCTATGAATGCCTTGCCTCTTATTAACTCCTCTAAGGATTGACCTTCTCTTAAAAATAATAAAACATACTTCTTGCTGGAACTGATCAATTTCTTAGCCTAGTTGGCACTTACCAGTGAAATTTTTGACTTTCCTTTGTGCGCGTTGATGATGAAAAATTTTCCATCCTTGATGAGCCGATACTGGTTATATCTCCTCATGATTATTGCATGACGCATGTACATGTATGGACTCCTAAGCATGAATCCACATACATCAATGGGAACCACATCCATATCTACTTCATCAATAAAATTAGCACTAATAGAAAATCTAATTTTGCATTGTTTTGTTAGCTTCAGCTCCACATCCTTATGTACCCATCCTAATGGATATGGGTTTGGATGATCATGAACTTCCAACCCTAAATTCTTGACAAGATCTATTGCAATGAGATTTTCCTACTGTCTTGAGTCAAACAAAGCATTAATCTTCGTCTTCTTGACCTGTATCTTTACATGGAAGAGTTTGGTCATTTCTTTCTCTTCATGTTGCAGAATGCTACTCGGATTCACCTCCTTCTACATTGATGTACAAATTATCTTCTCATCCACATCTGAGCTACTTTCAACTTGGTTTCTCGAATCAGTGGTCGTGATATTCTTCTTCTTATTATATTTCTTCTTGTTCTTTGGGTTTATCTCTGGATGCAACTTCCAACACTTCTCCTATGTACGACCATTAATGTTGCAGTGGTTGCTAGGATCTTTGCACTATGTGTTGTGGCTGCCATATTTTTATCTTTCCCCCTTTTTGCTTCTTCTTCCCCTCCTTAGAAACATCTTGTTGCTCCTTTTGCTTCGATCCACTTGATTGCATTATTTTCAGGCCTATGTTCTCCAGGTACTGTACTTGTACACAAGCCTCGTCTACCATTTTGGGCTTGAAAAATATCAATTGCTCACGCAGATGGCAGTGCAGACCCCCCAAATACTTGAGGAGTACATATGGGTTCTTTGGAGAGATACCCAACATTATAGCCATCTTTCTGAATTCTATGGTGTACTCTTGCATGCTTTGGCCCGACTTTTGCCTGAAGTAATGCCACCAGATCCACTGGTCTTCCATGTACCCAATGGGATAAAAATGTAACTTAATGAGGGTTTTGAAATCCTCCGACTTATTCACTCGAGGTTCTCCCTCCAACCTCAGGGTTTTTGTGTGGCTCTCCCACCAAGTCAATGCATGACCCTCCAATTTCAGTTGCGCAAATGAGATCTTTTGCGCTTCCTCGATCTGATGGAAATTGAAATAATCTTCTAGTTGTTGCAACCAGTGGTCCAGCTTCAGAGCGTCAATCTCATCGTGGTATGACTTGATATTGAATTTTTCTTCTAGTTTAAATAGGGATTGGTTCACAACACTCGAAATGGGTTGATCTTTTCTGGGTTCTTTCTGCGGCTGGTTATCTACGTCTTCCCAATCTCCTGATCCCCCTTATGATTTTTCTTCTGAATTCGAACCCCCTTCTCTCCAAATATCCCCAACTTATTACTTAGGGCCGCTATGAGGAGGTTGACATTGCAGTTTATATCCACGACTTGTTCTTCGAGCCGCAAAAACCTCACCTCTACAGGATCACAAGGTTCGTTTACATATTCATCACCCATGATTAGGTTTTGACGATTTTAAGCCTTGTCGATCTAGATCCCTGCAATCTCCAAAAAGTACCCAAAGAAACTTGATATGATACCAAATGATCCTCGTGGATATTCCACTAGATAGTTCTTCACAATATTATATTAAAAATCTGAGATTCTACACTATTACAGTTTTATTTAATTTCTAGATCTGTAAAATTAACTATAATTAGTGCATGCATGTAAAAGTAAATGAATCATAAAAGTAGAGAATGAAACAAATAAGCTCACACACACATAATACACAAGATATTCTCTTTGGGAAACCCTTTCGGGAGAAAACCTAGCTGGAAGGTGAGGCCGCTTCGCTCTCTTTCTCTGACTAGATATATGGCTGCTGATATAAAGAAGTAATGTATGTGGCCCGTGGGATGCTATAGCGCACAGATCCTCTCTGTGTTCCCTACCTCCTATCTCTCTTGGATATCTTTTCTCAACTATGGAACAAAATTCTCTTGAAAGAAGGAAATGTCTCTTCCTCCTAATGGCTAGGTTATAACAAAGCCTGATAGCCTACTAGTGGTTAAGTTTGACTACATCAACTCTTAACTAGAGTTACAAAATAGTGTCTTCTAGAGTCTTTTATATCACAAACATGTGGCTAGGACATTTTCCATGAATAATGGTGGCTAACGCGACATCCTCCCAAACTATAGGTGTGAAAATAGGAATGTCAAATTCTGAGTGGCTTAAATCTTGCATACAGACTCTGATTGACACAATTCTTGCACTGTTGGAAAGATTTATGTCTGTAGAATTACTTGAAAATGTACTACATTTAAGTGGCAAAGGTTTACCCCCAAAAAATGTTATTTCTTGCCTCAAAATGCTCCTAGAAGGTTTCAGACCCCGTTTCGTCAAGCTGGGTCTTGCCTGTAAAAATGGTTCCGTGAGATGATTCCTCCACTTTTTCCACTCCAAATGCATCGATATGGATGAAAAAAAATAAAATGATCCAATTTGGATCATGGAAAGAGTGGGAGGGGTGATCTACTGCCTTTAATAACATAAAGAGACTACATTTTCATGGGGATTGGGTACAAAATCTAACAATAGAACCAAATTTATAGCACTGTGAAAATGGCTGGATATTGTTAAATTCAAGGGAATAAGAATATTAAAATTATAATGGATTCAATGATAATAAATAAAATGACCATTAAGAAAACTATGTCTTATGACTCTTCATTTCCTCCCAGAGAGAAGAATTGTGTTGTAGTTGGAAATTTTTGAAGAAGTCCCTTTATTTCATATTCGTAGGAACTTGAATGGAGAGGTTGACAAAATGGAAAATCTCAGGGTGGAATTTGAAATTGGAACTCTTAAAATCAATGAGGGGAAGGGATTCTCCCTCGTGCCGTAACCCACCATGAATTAACATGGATAGATGGGTCAACCTAGTTGGTGGCCTCATGATAAAACAATTTAATTCATTTAAACTCTGCATGCACAAAGTATATGTCATGTAAATAAAGAAGTGTCCACTTGGAAAGGATTGTAAAACAAAATTAGTATATGGTAATTCTATCGTACCCATCTCTCTCTTACAAGTTCGTTAAGACTAGGATAATGGACAAATGGATGGCGTTGAATCTCAGTGCTACCGAAATCTATCCACACTCATTAATGTTGCAGATCCAAACGCATCTCCTTTCTTTGTCATTCTTAAATTCGTTGGAGGAAATTTTGGTCTAGTGCCTCATGAAGATCAAGTTTGCAACATAGTCATGGATCGATAGAGATCTTGCATTAATGGATTCAGGGACATTCATTCTCAGGAGAAACGATGAGGATTTTCCATTTAAGCAAGCATCATTTGGAATATGCTCATCTCCTTCTCATCTATCTTAGTGCACTCATCACCTATGTTAGAACTTGGAGCATTTGGCCATGGTGTCGGAAGAGAGTCATGCATCGGAGTTCGAGCTGGTGCATTGGAATACAAATATGGAGTTACTGTTCAAATTGTTGATGGGAAGGGTGGAGATTCTCTTCAAAAGACTAGATTACATAGAAAGTGAAAGAGAAGCGAGAGGTAGCTTGGTAGAGGAAAAAATCAAAGGGCTTGAAGCAAGAGTTGAAAGCAAAATTGCAAAGTTGGAGGCACAACTAATTTATAGCAACTTAGAGGTTTCAGGCTTCGATCTTTTTGCAGATGTCTAGGGGATTGTGTTTGGGATAGGGTGTGATGTTGAGGAGTATCGAGATGTGCTCAGAATCTTGAGAACAAAATAATAGGTATTATATTTTTGGGAACCATAACAATTGAAATGGGTAGTATGTGTATCAATATATGATCCATTTTCACAAAGGAAAGGGGGTGATTCAATATGGAACAAATGAAGCTCGACCTTCAAAGGCCATTTAAATTTCTGATTTTCTATGTATTTCAAATTTGTTTTGTTTTTGGATCAGTTTTTGAGGATCTATGGAAGGTTTCAATGTAGAATTATAGTACAGAGGCCCTGTAGAGGCAAAAAGATTTTGTTGTGGATATATTGAAATGTTGAAGCAACATAAATAATAGAAGCAAGTTTTGTAGTAATATATGTAAATGGTTCTTGCCATGCAATCCAACTTATATAATAGAAATATAATCTTTTTGTTAAAAAAAAATCTACATTTTAACATTATATATTTGTTCTAACCATAATAGGTATGTTAAAAAAATATCAATAATCAAAAAAATGTTTTATTTATGAAATTAATATGTTTGTATCAATTTTATTATCTATAAAATAATAATTTAGTTTTATATTATATTAATCTCATTAACTGTAAAATGTGGATATTTAATAATATAAGTAATAGATGAAATGACACTTTTTAAAAATATTTTTTCTAGTCATATTTTCCAAAAACAAGGTAGATATTTTTAAGAATCATAAGCTTAAATTATTTTATTTACAAATTTTGAGTAACTCAGGAATTCTTAAAATTGCTAAATCTATTTATACATTTAAAAGTGTATTTTTAATAATAATAAAAAATCATAATGTTACTCGAAATTATATTACCAAATTTTAACCCGAAAAACCATTTTATTTATCAGCTAAATTATAAAAAAATATAATTTTTAATCATTAATCTCAATTTAATTCTCTCTAAAAATAAAATAAAAATCATAATATTTTCCATCTTTTTTACCATTCCTATTAACGAATCTACAACAACGCACTAAATATAAATATACTGAATAAATTATTTATCTTACTACCATGTAGACCAACTAACATGACTTTACCTAAAACTGAAGCATTACTTTAATACATAAATAAATTTAATTAAATAAATAAAAGAAATGAGAATCAATTTTTTTTAAAAGAAGAAAAACTAATATACATTCAAAAATATCTACACCGTAAATCATTATCTTTATCAACATGACTATACCTACCACTAATACATGTAATTGATGTATTGTTGTAAAAAACCTAGTTATTTTATGTTATGTATTATTATAGAGATACTACTTACTCAAGGCTATATGTTTTAAATTAAAATTATAACAATGGTACGAGTCCCAAGATGAAAATTTATAAATAAATTTTTTATAAATAAATTAAATTAAATTAAGGATTTTGAGAATTCAAACATATAGATATGCATGCATTTTATTTTATAGTGAAAAACAATGTGTTTTAATTTAATTGATGATATTGTTATTTACAATTTATGGTTGAGTATAGAATGCGTGAATAGCGAATTCTATATAATTATTTTTTCTTAGTTGTGGGTAAATAATATTTTTTAGGAGTTTAAATACATGTTTTAAGTTGTTTTTGTTTAATTTTTTAAAGGTAATAATATCAATTTGAAAGCTAAATGATGTTTATTTAATTAGAATCGAGTTATGATTGGTCAAAGATAACCTTAATTTTGGTTGTTTGCTATTAAATCTTATATAAGCTTCATGTCAACCCTTAAACACCATTTTTCTTCTTTTTGGGGCAAACACCCACGAGGAATTTGAACATGTGACCTTTTCACACAGAGTGCCTTAAATAACACCCTTTCACCATCAATCAAAAGCCCCATGGGCAACCCTAAAACCCCTTGTTAAACCTTTGATATTGAGTAATGACGTTTCTATTGTTATAATGTTTTGTAGACTAGAATCCCTCCTAGTCCCATTTTATTATAATTGCACCCCTATCTCCTATATATACTAAGGAGACTTAGTCTTAAAATCATAAAATATTGTCATGTACATTGAATTCATTGTAAAAGGAGGTTTCCCCCTCGATGAGGACTATAATATTGGTTTCTTACTATTTTTTAAAGCATAAGGTTCATAAAATCTATGTAATCACTGGTTTTTTATCATTTTTAAGGTGCAAGTTTCAGAGCTCATGATCCTTGGGTTTTGTAGCTCCAAAGTGTTAGAAAATTATATATTACACAGCAATGGAACACATAAAATATTGCAGAAATATAAACATCGAAAACGCATAAAACAAGAGAGACACAGATATACGTGGTTCACACAGTTTGGGCTACGCCCACAGAGAAATGACCAGTCCTTCAATTTATATTATCCAGCAAACTGAAGAGATACAACGTACAACATATCCGTTGTAATTCCCTCTTCGCTCTCAATCTCCTCTCTCTTCTTCACTCAGAATACAAATCTACATAGACACAATACAATTCCCTCATATATAGCGAGGATTTTCCTTCTAGGGCAAAAAACCTTAAATTAAACATAACTTCTACCATCAGATCTCCACCTAATGAACGGCCCAGATTGACTACGAAATTACAACATTTTACAAGGCAACTTTACATCTATTCTTAGCTTTGGGGGCACTGCCCCTGATCCCCCTGCTGGGGGGGCTCCCAAAAGGTCGCATCCGCCCCCCCTCAACCCCCCTACAATAAATATTTTACAGGCGGTGTTGCCACCCCATTTCGAATTGGGGTCCAATGCAGCGATAACTTTGAATACAGAAGATAATCAAGCTCCACACCCAACACAAATAAGTCATCATGGCCTTTTTGCTATAATGTTTTTTGGATGGCTTCAAATGGTGAAAATTGGAGAATATTGAGGAGAAATCTCTGGCAATATGTGGTTGAAAATTTAGATATTTGTTCACTATATTTTCAGAGATCTAATCCAAGGAGGTTAGGGTTCTTGAATGCTCCTGAAATCAAGTCAGTTTGGTATTTTTGCTATAATTTTTTTATGAGGTTTCAGATTGCGAACTTGGGCCAATTTGAGGAGAAATCTTGGTGAACATCTAGATAAAGTTTCAGGTCTTGGTTTTCTATAAGTTTGGACATACACTCTAAGGAATTCCAAATTCCTAAATTCTCCTAAAATCAATTCAAACAGGTTAGTTTGGCATTTTTGCAATGAAATTTTTCCTAGGAGGTTTCTGTTGAAGCCTCAAAAATCGTTGCGACCACATGGGGGAAAACCACCTGGTCTAGACCTTGGTTAGCAACTCCTTCTCTATTTGGTGTAGTGGTTCCGACTAGGGATAATGGGATCAGTTTCCCAGAAAAGATTTTGATAGTGTTGGTGGGGTGATATATGATGTAACGGGAAAATGACTAAGCTAAGTGTAATCTAATCTAACTAATAAACACATGCATATATCCTAGGTTAACACTATTTAGCTATAAATATACCCGAGAATTAAATACAATATGCAATCTACAATGATGTCATACAACAATTGGTAATAAAGATCATTCAACTACAACAAGAAGTGAAATCGTTTAGCAGTAATAATTTTGGATAAATAGTTAAACAAAACGATTGAGAAAAATATATCACATACAAAATCGTTCATGTATTCAGAATAGAGTCAAAGCTAACATCATACAAAAGTGCAATAATGCTAAACTGTAATTCAGACTTTCACACATAAAACAATTTAAAGATTATTGCCTGATACATAAATAAAACAACATCATAAGATAAAAGTACCATATATGACGAGTCCTACTCATGTGTTTCAGTAATATTAACCCAATCTCAATCAATCCAACACATTTTAAGGGTACAAAAGTGCATTTTGGTAGAGCATGCTATATATGTGAAAGAAAATAGATCATGTTCCATTCATTCAATCAGAACCTCCTCAAAAGTACAAAAGTGCAATGTTTCTGATAAAAATTTTGGACCCCTCTCTAAATGCATGAGAGGGGTTTAAATACTAAACTATAGGTCTAAAATAGATTATTACAAAAATAGTTGAGGAGGTTTAAACGACCTTCTTTAGAATATGAAAAAATAAAACTAAAATAAAAAAAACTAAATGACTAACTCCTTTGGAATTGATCTCTAAGATCGCAAATATCATTCTTTGGCTTGAGTTGGGTCAGTTGGCCAATCGCAGATTTTAACTGCCCCGCAAATATAGTGTCTGTTAGTGCTGGTACCATCTTTTGTGTTGAGGTTGTTAAGCACCTCAATGTCATCCGCGAGCTATGTGGTTTCACTAAAAACTTCCAGTATGCTTTCCAATTCAGCTTGCTTACTTGTCTGATTGTCTCCTCCTTTTCCTACACTCCCTGTCTCCACTTCTGCTCTAACTATTTGACATTCGGAAGAAATCCTGGTATACATTCCTTAACTAGATTGACGCCATGAATATTTTCATTGATGACTTATATTATGTTTTTTGTTGTTGTCACTGCTATCGTTGTTGCCCTTTCCGCTTGTTTCAACCGAGAATCCCAATCTGTGAACAAGATGTCTTTATGAGATTCCTCCAGCTTCGGTAGGTCAGCCTTTCTCCCATCCTCCGATTCTTGCCATGTGATAAAGTCATAAATCTTTTTATGGATTTCATCATACTCAAGTCTCATGTCAACGACTTGGTTTGTTAACTTATCACTGGTTTCGCAATAAGGACTTATCTGTGATATCTTATGGCAAAGTACTTCCTTCAGTTGTATTAGTTGGGAATTAGGACTGAGTGCTTCCTTTATGAACTCATCGGTTTGCAGATTATCTTTATAGTTATCTGTCATAGCTTATATCCGCGCATCTCTTTCTGCTAGGCTAGCCTGATGTTGTATTCTCATATGTTCAAATTCCTGTTGGAGTTGGGCTACTTGTAATTCTTCTTGTTGATTGGATTTTTCCTGAGCTAATTGTTGTTCTAAAAACATAATTCTTTGTTCTTTTTCCTTAAGCAGCATTTGGACCTCTGTCGCTTTGTCAATAGTTGTTGTGGCATAGGCTCCTCTATATTGCGACAGTTTTGCGAGATTTTCAGATGGGTCCATGGGTGAGTTCTTCCAAACAATTTCCATTGGTTCATTTTCGGAAGTTGTAACAGTTACAACATCCAGCTTTATTTTCTTCCTGTGTCTCTTGACTATAGCTTTGTGGGTAGGACTATAAAATACATCTATTGGAGGTATTTCTTCAACTCTCAAAACAATTTATGAAGTAGGAGTAACAAGAATGATTTCAACCTCCTGACTACCTATAACTCCTTCCCTTGTCGTTTCCAAATTTGACTTGTGCTGGGTTTGCTTAGGAGTTTGTATCTCAGATGTTTGCTTAGGGTTTGAATCTATGAAGCTTCTTGTTGAACTATTCCCATTGCTATTCCAAGTCAATAATTGGGCTCTTTCCTGACTGAGTTGATGTAGAGACAATTTCTTCTTGTTTCTTTGCTGAAGTTTTCTTGAATGTTTCTTATGTAGTTCCAGCTGTGTCCTTTTTGGACTTATGATTTGTATGTCCTCCTCCATTTTGAGATTGATTCTTTGAGTGCTTCGACTCATGTGTAGATCTCTCTAGGGTTTCTGCTTCATAGTTTTCTTTGGATCTGTCCTCCAAGATTACACGAGTTGGCTCCCTTATTGGTTCTATCTGCAATAGGTCCAATGGGACCTTCAATAATCTTTTCTCCCTGTACACATGGAAAGCTCTAAGATCATTTGGTGTTAAAAGTGTTGATGCCAAATGCAACACATGTGAGTATGTTTCTGCCTGTAGGAAGAGGTCATCAAAGACATCTCCTTCGTGGGTGAACGATTTTACTCTTACCATAGTAGGAAAATTCTTAACAATGCCATCTGGGTCATACTGCCTTCCCAGAAGTGTAACTAATATCAGAGATTTAATAATCTCTACTTCTTTTCATGCATGTCCAAAATCATGTAGCGTAAATGCACCACATTGTAATGGGAATGTAGGCCAAATGGCCTTCTTCTACTCTTTCAGTCCTCTGCTTAATCCACCTTCCCCTGCTATTTGGTAGGCTATTTCTCTGGCCATTAATTTGTTAGGGACATAATATGGGAGAACATGCGGTGAAGAAATGCTCCTGAATACCCTGATGTAGGTAAAGGTTTCTTCCCCAAACCATCTAGCTACTGGAAAGATATTTATCTTGACCTCTTTAGAAAACCTAGGGGCAGTTCTATTGTACACTTCTTTATGGATGGGTAGCATAAATCCTTGACAGATTTTATAATAATGGGGGTGAAATTTATATTCCCACAAAATATTATGGTACATATGGATGGGAAGTGGGTCCTATACAATCCACTTCCATCCCATATTGGGAAATTTAGAACAAAAATAGATTGTATCCATTACAAAAGCAGTCATGAAAAAAAGGGGGGGAAGACTCCTAGAGAAGAATTTCTCTTCCTTCTATATTATATAATAGCCCTAGCCAAATTGTTTGATAGAACTTGAGACCAGTTCATTATTGTTGCATTCACTGCTGCATCTATCAATGGGAGCCATTCTGGGGAAAACTTGGTGCTATCGAGTTTACCGAACAATCTACATAGCATGGTTGCTACAAAACTAGGAGGGGGAGAAATGGATGTCGTATAATACATACCCATTTTATCCCATTTGAGCTTCCCTTCGTTTGTTGTTCAAGTTTGCGTGATGTCCTCTGGGTCTTCATTTTCCTTGGAAAATTGCTCAAGGAACTGCTTGTTATAGAGTTTCTATGACTCTGGTAACTAGTACATGAGTCATAGGTTCTCTGCTGAAAAAGACCCCATGACCTCTTGCCTGTGATTCCTGAATGTTTGGTTTGCAATGTCTGCCTTGTCAATTACCCATTTGACTATGTCAATATATGGGATTATCTTTGGTCATACAACTATGCGGTGTAGGAAAGAGCATATCATATCGAAATAGGAGGCATCAGATGACTCTTGGGAATCTGCCATGGCCTTTGTTTCCAGTGGCCTTGGGTGCTCCTCTTCTAACAAGTTGTACATGGCCTCCCAGGTCATAGTTCCACTGTCTCTACTACATGTAATATCGGAGAAAAGAGGAATCATTTCTGATTTCTCAGACACAACTTCCTTTCCCTTCTTTCTCATTGTTTCCAACAATGCTCCCTACGGATTTTTCCTGAAATGGAGCAGAGTGGAAGTTATTGAATAAACACAAATAAGAATGACAATGAGAATGAATGATATAGATAATCTAAAAAGGTGAAAAGAAAGGAGTTTTAATCTAATGCAGATGAAAAAATATCGTATCATGTCGAGTTGCTTTTTAACATAAATGCCATTAAACTATATTAAATAGCCACTAATGGTCCCTTATCACTACCTTTATTGCTATTTAATGTATCACATCGCAAAATGGGAAGGATGGCTTTTAAGGTGGCGGACTTAAGTTGCAAGAATGCTGATTTTGTGATTGCGATGCAATATCACAAATCGCATTATCGGATATTTGTTTGTTTGCTCTCAAAGCTCTTTTGGATTCTTTAGGGTGCGATCTGTGGGATAAGCAGTATATTCTTTTTTACTTTAGAGCGTAGCTTGTTTGAAAGAGTAATTAACTTAAAAAGTGCTTTTCACTTCATGGCAGACTTAAGTACTATTTATGACATTGGCTTCTATTGGGTTCGAGCTTTTATCGCATTTTGCAACATCGTGCAGTTCATAATATTTTAGAAATTTCTTAAGTGTTTCGACGCGATGTGATAAGGTTGACTCGTCTTATCGCAATATCGCGTTTCACACATTTCAACATGCTTTGTGAGTGTGCACCCTTTGTGAATGACGATATGCGATACAGGCTTTATTTAATAGGAAATGCTTTAGGTCTTAGTTTTTAAATAAAAATCCCAATGATATTTAAGTAAGGCGTGGTGATCCTTTTGATTGCTTTTCACGAGTTTTGCTTGTTAATAAGGCTTTTGACACACTTGGTCTAGCAGTATGCGAAAATGTGAGAATTGCTAGCTTTCAAAGGGTTTTTGACTTGATATCTCGTTTTATTCTTTAAAAGCTAAAAAGAAAAATTCTAAGTGCTAAATTTCTTTTTTGAAGGATTTTATCAAGGGTCCCCATTTATTAATAGATTTCTAGTTATTACATCAATAAATGGGGGGTTGTTGAATAGCACAATAGTTTCAAATGGTGAAACTTGGACCATATTAAGAAAAAATATCAAGGAACATCTAGTTCAATTTTCACAATATTTTTAAGCTTAATTTTAGAGTTATACCTTGTGGAATTTAGGGCTTGTGAACAAGCTTGAAATAAATTTTAAACAAGTCATTTGGTATTTTTTCTATATCTTATTTTTTGGGACTTTCAAACTGTGAAATCTCCAAGAACTTTATGAGAAATATAGAAGTACCTCAGGTACAAATTTCATAATTATATTTGAAGAAATGGACATTTGGTATGGTATACAAGTTTCTCTCATGGGAAGAGGCCACAAATTAACAAGTTTTGGGAATGTTACCATAACTTTCACTTGAAACATCAAATTCTATTCACACTTGTGGAATTCTAGAAAATATATATCATAGTATTATCAACCAAATTTTTATATCTAGGAGGAATCAAATCTCAAATATATATGAAAAAAATGCCATACATTCATATATTCTCCAAACTAAGGTACAAAAGTTAGAAGTGACTTAATTGTTGATCATGAGATCCCATTTATTTGTGACTGAAAATTGTGATAAAGAGGAATACTATATAATTATTTTCCAACATGCCTCCAAGGAAAGTTATTATACCATTTGAATCTATTGAAGGCTCATTCTTTACTCCTGAAGAGAGTGAATACTTAGAATTTATGTTATCTCAATTAGCTAATAAATTTAGTGAAATAGATGGTAGTATGTTGAAAAAGGTGATTTATCAGGTCCTTAAGAAAAAGATAAAAGAGAAATATAAAATAAGATGAATGAAAATAAGGAATGCAATAATCCATCAAGGAATAAATAAAAGAACTACAAAACATTCTATCAAAAGACTCCCTAAAAGGGATGTGGAGATATAAAGAAATCATGAACATAAGGGGAAGCATGATGTTGAGAATAAATCACATATGGGGATTATGTTGTCACAATGGGAGAGAACAAATATTGAATCACAGAAACATTAATCATCAATTTTCAATCCAAGATCCAAATCATCAGGGCTTCATGTCAACAAGGAAGTACTATATTTCAAAAATCGATATGAGGAATTTTGATGGTTACAATCGTCTAACACGGATAATTCAAATGAAGCAATGCTTTGATCTACACCTGGTGGCATCCTTACAAAAGGTAAATATTTCATCCTTATTTTTGGAACAAGACCAACATGCATGGTATCAATGACTTTGTGAAAGGAAAAAGGACTATGTGATATCTTGGTCCATTTTTCTAGAGGAACTGATAGAACATTATGGAGATATTAATAAAAATATATATTTTATTTAATTGGTAAATATTCGACAAAAAGGTCCACTTATAGAGCATACTCAACAATCCTAAGAGTTGAGTCTCAAAGTAATGAATATTTCAGATGATAATTCATTATACATATTCATAAGAATTTTAAAGTAAAGTGTCCAAAATGAGGTGAATCTCTTTGAACCTAAATATCTAGAGCATGGTTTCATTCTGGAAAGAAAAGTTGAAGGTAAAAATATTGCCACTAGAAAATTGGTCACTAATAACTATAGAGAAAATCATGTTCATGTTCTTAAACCAACAAGGTTGAATCCTCAACAAATGGATGAAAGAAGAATAAATGAACTATGTTTCAATTGCGACAATAATTATAGTAAGGGAAATAAATGCGGTGAGAATAAATTATTCTACATAGATTGTGAAGATGAAGAAGATGAAGAAGTGGAAACTTCATCGGATCCAAAGTTAGAAGAGACTATAACAATATCATGTCATACAATGGCCAACATAAATACTCCAAAAATCATCAACATAGAAGGATATATCAAAAAGGAAAAGGAAATAGTGTTGATTGATTCATGAAGTACCCATAACTTCATCAATTACAAATTAGAAAAAAAAATCAATTTTCATATATCTGGCACTAGAGTTTCATATAACAATTTTTTCAGAGGAAATATCCGGCCAAATCCACGAAAAGGGATCAAATCGGTCTGTTTATTAGCAGATACTAACCCCAAGGGCTTCAAGGAGAATCGACCCTGTGACCTCCCATTAGTGAGGTGCTTTAGCAATGAGAACTCGACCAATTGAGCTAACCCTCGGGGCTTTAGTTTCATGTAGTGATTACAAAGGGAGGCACCATAATTTTTTCAGGGAAGTGCCATAGTATTAAGATAAATATGGGGGAGTATTTCTTGGATAGTCTCATTATTACAATACAAATCGCTGGTGTTGATGTTGTATTAGGGGTCCAATGGTTTAAATCATTAGGAACAATGACGTTAAATTTTCAACATCTCTTCATAATATTTACCTCAAGAGGAAAGGAAATTAGGCTTAGAGTTATCCAAGTGAAACACTCTAAAGTGATAAGATTTGATGGAATGAAAAAATTACTCAAAAAGGGACAGTAAGGTCTAATGGCACAATTATGTTCACTAATTTTTCAAAGTTCAATATCACCTATATCAGGGGATCTCCAAAAAGTTGTCAACAATCATATCAAGGTATCTAGATTAATTCCTAAGGGTATTCAACCTAATAGAGAACATTACCATACTATTAATTTACAATGGGGAATACTAGATATAAATGAAGGGAAAATCATACTAGAATTAGAAAAAAATCCTTGAAATAGGGATTAAGTGGATGAGTAACACAACAATTGTGGATTATGTCATTAAATAAAAGAACATACCAGTGGAAGAGATGAAATTATTGAATAACCACTAGTAGTTAGTCAAGTGTCAAGGAAAATACTTGTTTGAAGTGGAGGGGCATGTTAAGCCCTATATAAGCCCCATGTTAACCCTGAACCAATTTATTAAGCTTTAGATATTGATTAATTACATTTATATCATTAGATTTTTATGTAGACTAGAACCCCTCATGGTTTCATTTTACTATAATTGTACCTCTTGGCTCCAATCTATATACTAAGGATACCTAGTCTGAAAATCATCAAATATTGTCTTTATACATTGTATTCATTATAAAATGAGGTTTTCCTTCGAAAAGGACTGTAACTATTAGTTTCTTATCCTTTTTAAGGTGCAAGGTTCTTAACATTTGCACATTCTAAATAGATTGGTTTTCCTATTTCAAGAAATATATATGTGTGCACACTTCAATTACAAAATACTTGCATTGCATCAAAATTATATTGGATTCTTGATTGGTCAAATAGGATTTGCTCAAGCTAGAATCTATGCTTACAATTTAGACCATGGTCAATGTAAACTAGAGGAGATATCATTTTTTATAAGTTGACAAGATTTGTTCCTTAGAATAAAACCAGAGAGATTTATCTTTAAACATATAGTAATCGACTGCAACATTGGTTGGATCAATGCCTTAAATCCAAATTGTGTAAGTGTGTTTTTATCTAATTTACTAGTCTTTTAGGATAGATAATATTAAACATGCAAAAATTGGTTTCTACCTATTAACACACATACAAAGAGACTTGAGAGAGAATTTTTTTAGGCACGCAAATACCTTGCAACATTATTAATTTATAGGATCCTAGCTTCAACTTTTCTTGTTTGAGATTAATATTTCCAGCTTAATATAATGTTATATATATAATTTGTTAGATGTTGTTGATGATGTATTTTAATTCATATGTAAAGAAAAATGTTTAGTTCTCCATTTTTATATATTGGCTCTAGTTAGATTATAAGGATTACTTATGTAATAATATCAAAATGTTACACATTGAGTTATTGTTGGATGATAGTTAATATAATCAATAAACCACTTATATGAAGTAGTTAGATCTAATAACCATTTGAAATCTCTATAATAGAGACAAATGTTATTGTAATGTGCAGGAATTTTCACGGTAAGTTCCTTATATAGAACACCAAAGGACATCGCTCACAAATAGATCACAGATCAATACACTAGTATAATATTCTTGACGTGGTTAAAACCCTCAAAGAGGGAAACAGTCCATGACCTGAGCCAGCACGGCCACTTCAATCAATTTATTAATAAAAGAAAGAAAATTTACATAAGCTTCTCTCATGAACGGTCACCTCACAAATGACCTTCCATGCTCTTTAAATAGAGATCATGGACTAATCGGGTGTTAAGCCATGGATCAAGTGTCGGTAATACTAAGGAGAGAATGAATCGTCAGATCACTTCATGTCTATAACATATCATGACTGTCGTATTGTAAGTTACAAAAGGACATAGTAAAGAAATGCACTTTACCTAACTGTACACTAGATCAAGTTATACTTAACTATTT
Organism: Pinus taeda; assembly: GCA_000404065.3. Lineage (NCBI taxonomy): Eukaryota > Viridiplantae > Streptophyta > Pinopsida > Pinales > Pinaceae > Pinus > Pinus taeda. The sequence goes on from APFE030233946.1 coordinate 24,874, forward strand.
CCTATGTGTCGGAATATCCTAACATCCCCCCATAAGAAAAACTTGGGATAGGATTGAAGGATGTACAAATATGACACAATAGGAGAAGGAAGGAGGCATTAGAGCCTATCCCCCCTTAGTGACAACTTCTTGAACTCCAACTATAAATTGAAGTTTAGTAACTTTGCCTCTATGAGAGTTGTTGTAAAGATGTCTGCAACTTGATCATTGGTTGAACAATATTGCACTTCAAGAACCGGTCATGAATGAGCTTTCTGATGAATTGCATGTGTAGTTAAATTTGTTTGTTGTGCTGATGTTGGACTGGATATTTTCATAGTTGAATGTCACTTTGATTATCACACCAAAGTGTAGTCAGATGCTGCTGCTGAAAGCCAAAATCTGACAAGATCTGACGAAGCCACAGGGCTTCCTTACTAGCTTCTACGACGCCACGATACTCTGCTTCTGCTGAAGAAAGAGAAATGACACTTTGTTTCTTGCAAGCCCATGTAATAGGTCCAGGACCGAGAGTGAATACATAACCTGCAGTAGACTTCTGATCATCAGGGTCACCAGCCCAATTGGAATGAATGAAACCAACCAACAGAGGAGATGCTTCTGCACTGTAATGAATTCCAAACTGATTTGTACCTCAAACATAACTAAGTATTCTTTTATATTTTTTCCAATGACTTTCATGTGGGTTTTGCATAAACCGAGTTATAAGACTAACAACAAAGGAAAGGTCAGGACGGGTATGGGTCAGATACAAAAGTTTTCCTACAAGTTGACAATATAATGTAGCATCAACTTCAAGGGAAGTACAAGTGATTGAAAGTTTGACTCCAGACTAAAAGGGAGAAGGGGTTGGCTTACAGTCTTCCATGAGAAAGTGGCCTAGAATATCACATGCATACTTGGACTAAGAAACGGAAATACCTTCCTTGGATTGCAAGACTTGAAGAGCAAGAAAATAATGCAAGTTTCCTAAGTCTGTCATTTCAAACTACTTTTTAAGGTTGGACTTCACATGGTTTATAAGGTTGGGATCACTTCCAGTAAGGATAAGATCATCAACATAAAGAATAAGAATGATAAGAGACTTACCCACTTTCTTGGTCTAGACAATATTGTCAGAATGACACCTAGAAAATCCAGTATCTAAAAGAAAGCTATCCATTTTGGCATACCAAGCTCGAGGGGCTTGCTTGAGACCATAAAGGGATTTCTTAAGCTGACATACAAGGCTGGATTCTATTTGTATACAACCAAGAGGTTGTTCCATGTAGATTTCTTCATGAAATTCCCCATGCAAGAAGGGAGATTTAACATCCATCTGATGGACTTACCATTTGAAAGAGGTAGTAAGGGAAAGAACAAGGCAGATAGAGTTAATTATGGAAAAAGGGGAGAAGGTTTAAGTATAGTCAATGCTTTCAACTTGTCAAAAATCCTTTGCAACAAGATGATATTTATGTTTATCAACTTTTCCATCTGGTCCAAACTTGGTTCTGTAAACCCTTTTGCATCTAACAAGTTTTCGTTCCTTTGGAAGAGGAACAAGATCCCATGTATCATTTTCCAATAATGAATGATATTCTTCATTCATAGTTGTGTCCCAATCTGGATGAATTGAAGCTTCTGCAAAGGTGTCAAGATCATAATTTTTCGAAGCTTGAGCCAATAAAGAAGAGGCTCTATCAAATTAAGAACTTGTGCGATGTTGATTTGTAGGATCACTGGCAAGAGAACCTGCTGCATCCTGAGTAACGCAGACCCACTTTGGAAGCTGAGGAGCTGAAGGAGGATCCCAAGAAGTTGGGGGAGGATATTCATCCTCACTGTCATCATCTGAAGAAGAAATATTTTCAGAAGTAGAAGGGATAGAGAGAGGTGGCACATCCGCCGAGCTAGGCTCATAGGCCGATATATTTTCAGCAAAATTTACATCTCTTTTAATGATAACATTTTTGAATTTAGGCAGAAGAAGTCTATATCCTTTGACATATTCAGAATATCCAACAAAAATACATTTTTCACTCTTAGGTTCTAAGGCTTTATGTTTCTCATCTAGAATATGGGCGCATGCTTCACTTCCAGAAACATGAAAGTGACTTACATATGTTTTAATTGAGCCCCATGCTTCTTCTGGAACAATACTCTTTAAAACCTTAGTACGAGAGCAATTTACTATGTAATTTGCACAATTAATTGCTTCTTCCCAAAAATTAAGACTAAGTCCTTTACATTGAAGCATACAATTAGCCATTTCCTTTAAGGTATGATTCTTCCTTTTAGCTACACCATTTTGTTGTGGAGTATATGGAACAATATGTTGCATTTGAATTCCAAGCTCAGTGAAAAAGTTGATGAATTTGTTGTTAACATATTCTTCGCCATTATGAGAACTTAACTCAAGAATTTGATGTCTAGATTGTTTCTCAACAAAGGCCTTAAAGGCCAAGAACATGTTAAATACTTCACTCTTGAGTTTTAAGAAGTATACCCAAGTGCGTCTGGAGAAATCATCAATGAAATTTAAAAAATACTTGTAGCCAAAGAATGAAACAACTGGAAGTGGACCACATAAATCACTATGCACAAGTTATAAAGGGGTTGAGGCATGCCAAGAGGCACATTTTTCAAAACTATTCCGATGATGTTTTCTAAGTACACATCTGGAACAAACACCATCTTTGCAAAATACCATAGGAAGACTTGTCACCATATTTTCTTTACATATATTTTGAAGGGAGTGATAGTTTAAGTGACCAAATCACTCATGCTAAAGTTTGCTCACTTCATCATTATGAGCAACAAATACCGAGGGAAGAGTTGATGACCCAAAGTTGTTAAAATTATAGAACCTTGTAGAATCATCAACAATTTCAGTAGCTAAAATCTGTCTAAGATCTCTGAGGTCCTTAATTACAACATCATGAGGTGAAAATTCAACGATTTTACCTTCACCTGAATGAGTTATTTGATATACATACAGAAGCTTGCAGGATAAGGTAGGAACACATAATAAATCATTAAATTGACCATTGCCTATATAAATAGTTCCATTCCCTACAACACTCAGATATCTATCATCACCAACATATATATTTTTGGTGTTACAATCATTTAAAGAAGAAAACATGGCTTTGTTTTTTTTCCATGTGATAAGAAGCCCTAGAATCAATGATCCACTCATGAGAATGAGAAGAAGAAGATACATTTAATGCATAACCAAACCAAGATGCTTGACAACCACATGTAGAAAGTGTTATTCCTAAAGATGAAGTTGAAGTTGAAGAGTGTTCCAAATGGATGTTATGCTTCTTCATTGTTGCTTCCAAGGCATCCATCTTCTTAAAGCATTTGGATTCTAAGTGGCCATCTCAATTACAAAAGTTGCAATGTCTATTAGTATTATTCCCTTTGTTTTTATTTTCCTTATCATTTTGTTGAATTGATTTTTCATTTTGAGACTAAAAGTGCTTAGGACCCTTGGCTGGTTTAGGGGTTCCTCACTGGAACAAATGCCCCTAACACAATAGAGTAGTTCTCTTGGCCCAAAAGTGGTAAAAAACAATAGATCTAGGAAATGACAGTCAGATGTACTTGTACCAACATCGGATTTGGATCACTAATGGATGCAGCCCTCAAATAGATCTGATACCATGTAGGAATTTACAGGGTAAGTTCCTCAGATAGAACACCAAAGGACACCACTCACAAACAGATCATAGATCAATACACCGGTATTCTTGACGTGGTTAAAACCCTCAAAGAGGGAAAAAATCCATGGCCTGAGCCAACGTGACCACTTCAAGAAATTTATTAATAAAACAAAGAAAATTTACACAAGATTCTCTCATGAATGGTCACCTTAAAAATGACCCTCCATGCTCTTTAAATAGAGATCATGGACCAATTGGGTGTTAAGCCATAGATCAAGTGTCGGTAATACCGAAGAGATAATGAACTGTCGGATCACTTCATGTCTAGAAAATATTGTGACTGTCGGATTGTAAGTTACAAAAGTACATAGTAAAAAAACACACTTTACCTAACTCTACACTAGACCAAGTTATACTTAACTATTTCCTATGTGTCAGAATATCCTAACATAATGATGACCATGATTATTATTGAATATCTTCTTTGAGTTCCTCTCATTTCATTATGTTAATCTAGATATTATTTCTATATGTTCACAAAGTGAGGTTAACATACAAATTGCTCATATTTTCCTTAAATCAATTAGTTATATTTAATAACCATTGGCAATCTCTATGGAAGAAGTAAATGTTATTGTAATGGTGAACTAGATATAGTGAATCTCTTTTTTGAGTTGTCATTTCATTGTATTGATCTAGATCTTATTCATATACGGTATCCGAGTGAGGCTAATATATTGATTGCTCATATTTTCCTTATACCATTGCATGGATGATTATTGTGTGAATATTTTAAATCATTGAAATCATTAAATAACATGGATTTTTTTCTATCATTCAATGAATATCACTTAACAAGCTAGAATTTTTGTATCATCCATGTAGGGAAAGAAGCGACTATTGAATGAGCTTGGATTATTGATTAACCAAAATCGCTATATCATCTTAAAAAAGAGCTTTTGGTTGCTATCTATATTTGTTACATGGCCATTATTCATATGTGTTGTAGGGAATTGCAAAGTCTCCTATAGTAAAGCCACATTTCAAATCTAATACAAGATTCCTCTCTTTTCTTTGTTATAAACATGGTTGGATTCTTGCGTTAGATTTGAAATGTGGGTTTCTTTGTTCTAATTTACATGGATGGATTCTTATTTTCTAGGGAGGCTAAAGAATAATTGAAAGAAAAATCTCCTTCTTTTTAGTAGCCTATAATTCAAACATTCATAACACTATCCCAAAATTTAAAACCTCTCACACATGGTACCTTATGTGGGAACCTTTGAAGTGTAGTGTGTCCCTAGATTGGAACCCATGTCTAGGGTAATATCTAATTAGATGACTGGAACATTCCTTCAAACTCGTAGACCAATTATTGAGGATCATTGGAGAGCCAATGAACCTCTTATTGTGACCAATATAAAGTTGGAAAATGTAAGGGTTTCATTAATATGGTCATCAAAGTATATATTTTATTGGTGTTAATCTTTAGGATATATTTTTAAAACATTTCATCTTTCTTCAAGACTAGCAAATGATTGTGCAAGTGTAATATTTAATTATTTTCTTTCTAATGGTTGAAAATAGTGAATGAAGTGAATATATCTATATATATATATATGATTCATTATGAAATATTGCAAATTGCAAAGTTGTAAGCCTTGTCATGGAAATTTCATTGATCAAATTCCCCGGGTTTTAATTTTCACACTTAAAAATAAAAAATCCAAATGTAGCTAATAAAAAAATCCATGTGAGGAAAGGTAAAAGAGACTAGGACAACACTAAGAGATCTAATTAAATCAGTGGAGTGACAAGGTAAATGTGATAAATCCAAATTCTTCATTGACCTTACTTTCATAGAATCAGACTCACATTATGTATATCTAGAGAAACCATCCAAGGAACTCTAACACACACCTAATGCATTGTTTGGAGCACAAGTGGTGATTATAAAATTTTCTTTGAAGCTATTGTTTGTAACATAAACAATCTAAGATATATTCTCAAAAAGATAGTAAAGGTAAACACTATGGTAGATGAAGAGGATGCCAAAGGCCATTTTGTTAAATAGTATATCATATGAATACAATAATCTTTATTTTACTCTAAGTAAATTTCCTTATCTAAGTCTAAAAGATATGATTATGCACCTTTTTTAAAGAAAAGAGTTCCATTCCATGAGATAGAAAAGGGTGATAATAAATCTCAAATGGCATTCTTCTTAAGAAAAAATCATAACAAATCAACTAAAGATGAGAGAGAGATAGAATGTTACTACTAAGAGAAAATGGGTCATATAGAAATTAATTGTAAAATATGTGCCAATGATATCCTACATGGAATCTGTTAGTGTCAATCTTTGCATCCTTTCACCAGCGATCAAATGTACTTTTACATGGTTTTTTTAGGGTTTCTGGTCAAATTTTTAGTTTCAAAAATGTTTTTTCAATAAAATTTGGTCACCAATTATGAATTCATTTTACAATAGTGTTTTCAGTCTCATGGTAAAATTCACCATCTTGGTCAAGGCATCTCGTCATCAGTAGAGTCCCATTGTCATTTTGGGCCATAATCCATTAAATGGGTCACAAATCAGTCATCACTAGCTCACCACTAGGTCACTAGATGCAATTATGAAAAATCAAGCTTTACACCTTTCAATTTCATGTCAAAAAGAAGAGTGGGAGTTATTTGGGTCACCAAGGTTTGAAAATATATGTTTTATTTCATTTTCTCAAATTAAATGTCATTGTGAAAACATAAAAAAGCAAAGTGTCAAAGTCCAAATGAAAGTTATTGGTGGGTTCACTATTTTTCTACACAGAAAAATCGATTTCTCTCACATATAAAGCTCACCATTCACTCTTTTAATTCCCCACTTGCTCATTGTTACATTCAACTCTCCATATCACTCCAATGAGGTAAATATGCCATGCCAAGAAGAGTTATTTGCACTCAAAACCAAGTTCTGAAACCTGTGCTACGGAAACACTCTACCTCTGCTACACATTCACTATTTGTTGCTTCATCATTTCTCCAAGGAGTGGGCTTTCTACAATTGTTGGCCTCTTCATGATGACTCTTCTCTACATATAAAACAAATTGGTGGTCTTTCCTTAGGGTTTATACTCTTTGGTTTTCTTTTCTTAAGATCAGTGTGTCCCATCTCTTTTTCTAGGGTTTTTGAAGGCATTTTATGAAATTTTTACTCTTTCCTTGTCAAATTGTTGATAAAACTCATATATTTGTGCTCTCACACCGCTATCTACCTCAAATATACCTACCTACATACCTTTCATTGAACTCACTCCTAAATTCCACCATTTCTACCCAAACCCTAGCAAATTTGCACTCATTTTCACTATAGGATTGTGTTTTAGGGTTTTGGGAGCCTTCCACTTACTCAAATCCGATAATTCCATTTCTCCTATCTTCCTAAACTTCCCCTCTACTTCCCTAATTTTTCTCAGAATTTTCCCACATTCCCATACCCCTCATTTTTCCTAAACTCTCACATAACCCTTCAAAATCCCTTGTTTTCACGTAGTCAAACCATAGTTTGTCACTAAGAGCTAAGGGACAAAATGGATTCTGAAGCTTCAGAGAAAAAGAAGCATAGAGGAGGGCACGTCATTAGACATGAGCCCACATCAAACCATGAGGTTTTGTCTTCTCCCTTGTCATGAAAAAATTTGAAGATGTTGGCTACCTTAAGTTTTGTTAAAAGCTTGAAGAACTGAAATATCATGACCAACTAACTAGTGCCTTTGCCACCAAGCTGCAATATGACAAAGCTACCATAGCAAGGTTCCAAATTATTGTGTCAAGCCAACTTATCTCCTAAGCTATAAGGATTCTAGACATTGGAGAGAACTGGTTCAAAAGGGAATAGCTTGACCTTCAACTCTATAAAATATACCTAAAACCATAGTACTAGGCATCTCCAACCTATATTTTCCATTCAGACATTTGTTGGATAAGTACACCCCTCTTTATTAAGATGAACATAAGGTATTTCACATGTGAAGGCAGGTTTTCAAGGGTTTACAAGTACCACATGAAACTTATCATTCATTTCATTGGTGTACAACAAGTAAACATGTATAAGAGTTTGGTCAAAATGGTAGAGAAGGTGCAATAACAAGGGGAGAAATATCACTCTAATTGGTCTCATCATGGTCTAGTCAAAGTGTTGGCTTCTCATCAACTTGCACAAGAAAATGTGCCTTGGGACCATTTTTCTAAGTTAGTATTTCCTTCATCTTCTTCAACTAGGTTCCATGATAAAACCATGCCTACAAGTTCACCTATGCAACAAGAGATAGCTTCCTCAAGTAGATCAAATAAGAGAAAGCATAGGTCAGAAGGGTCTCAGACCTACTCCAGAGGTGATAGGCTTGTGTTTGCTCAAGAGGTGGTTGAAGGGGCCAAGCCTACAACAGGTAAAGAAGCAATTTCCTTACAACATGAAGAGTCCTCTCATCTGGACACACATGTGACAACAAAAGAGAAAGAAAAAGAGGGAAAAATAAAAGATCAGATAATCAAGGTTAAGGAGGATAAAATCAAGAAGTTAGAGGGAAAATTGACAGAGGAAAATTCTCTAATAGCATGCCTACAACAAGAAAACATGTAACTAAAGGGGAAACAGATGATGCTAGATAAGCAAACAACAATGTCAAATAAGGAATATACAAAGGAAAAAAAATGGTTCAAATGAAAGTGTCTAAAGGTAAAGGCAAACAAGTTGCATCAGGAAGACCTAGGACTAGAGCAACCAAGAGAGCTTTTGAGTAGCAAAGAGATACTTCACCACCAAGGGAGTAGATTATGGTAGATGACCTAATCGCTAGAAAAATCAATGCAAATAGAGTTTATTGGCTTGATAAGGTGAATGGATACCTGGAGCAACTCCTCGAGAAGGACAATACGAACAACAACTTGCAGAGGCACATGGCTATGCATTATTACACCAGGAACAAAATATCTGAATTCAAGATCAAACAGTTAAAGAGAAAACTCAAGGAAAACTTAATTGGCTAAAAATACAAAGACAGCCTTGAGATACTTGCTAAGGCCTCACTCATGGCATAACATCATTTTACTCCTACTCAACAATTTTGAAGAAATTTGGGGAAAATTTTGTCATTTTCAAAAATTTGGGGAAATTTTTTTACTGTTTTGCAAATTCAGGAATTTCTATAAGCGCAATGCTTTCACCTCAGAGATCCAAATGAGAAAAACTCTATATGCCTGTATAGATATTGTCATAAGGATGTCAGAAATCAACTTTTGGGAGCAAGTTGGCAAACTGGTTAAGAGAAAAAGCCAAAAAACAGGTGAAAAACACACATTCTGCCACTGTTTTGGACATGTGTTGCTCGTACAGAATCACCTCGGGAGAATCGATTTTTGGAGGACTTTCCGTGATGAATTTTTAAAAATTCAAGTTGATCTAGAAACTAGACTCAAAATTCTAGTTGACCGTTCTCTTTCTTTTCAGATTTGACCTCCAAACAACTTCCAAAAATTGTCTGCAATCTGGCACTATGCTTATGCAAAAACTGCATTGTTTATATTTTCATGTAGCAAACTTTTTAATGTAAATTCGCCAATTTTGTTTTTAATGATGTAATGTGGATGTAATAATGGCTTTCTGATATAATTTTGAAGTTAATAGAGATTCTAAGTTGTTTTAGTGTCTATTTAAAGCCTCATAAAGATGGAAAAACTCAATTTGAAGTCTTAAAGAAGAGTGTTGAGATATTTAATTGGTGAATTCATCCTCTGATATTTATATGTCAATTCGGGCTCGTAAGCATGAGTTGTATTGCACTTCCTATATTTAGTTTCAGGTCAGAGTTTTATTGTTTCTTTTATAATGACCGGCTGGGTACTAAAACACACCAATGCTTGCAAACTCAAAAGCAATCAAACTATCTAGCCAACACAAGCAGAATCAATAATCAAATTTTAATTTAAGGACTTAAAAACTTCTTTAAACTTAACCTATTCAGAATTGGAAATGAAATATGCAATTAAAAGGTGTCTTGATTCTTTACCACAAATTCCAGGTTATGCAAATGAATGCCTAGTGACACAAAATTTAATCAATCAAAACACCCAAGTTCTAGTTCTAATTCTTACAATTCTCTCTCAAAGGGATGTAAAGATTTACTGCTTGTAATGGTAATCCAACTCTAGATAAGTAATCAAATTGTACTCAATGACTCATTAACCCTACTAGCTTGAAAACAAACCAAAGATATTGATGCTGAGCACTAATTTAAATACTTTTTTTCACACTTAACCAAAAAAACTTGATCTTTTACCCTCAACTAAGCTGCATACAAGTTACTAATCGATCATAATCATAAGAACAATTTCAATCACTAACTCTATTCAAATATGGCAATCAAATGAAACAACTATGAGAAGCTATACTCAAGAACTACCCTATAGTCACATCAATCTTCACAATGTAAGTAAACCAATTCGAAACCTTAACAAACCAACACTCTGCTTTTGAAATCCAATTAGGAATGTATTTGATGGGAATCAATTCGAACTACGTTTTGACTCACAGTACTAGATTCTAAGGTATGGAGATATAATCAAGCATTCCAAACAAAACAAGGGAAATCAAGCATTTTAAATGAATTGAAGGGAATCACTTTGAAAACTAAAACTAAATCACTCTTTCCTCTCTAAAATCAATCCACACATTCTATTTAACAAACTCAAAATCCATTTGACAAATGAAACTAACCCAAACTATGATAAGCCATTTGAATCAATTACTTTGGAAAGCAAGGCCTCTCTGATATACACACTTATGCAAATATCTTAGCAGAAACCCAATCGACTTAAGTAAATCAAGCTCATAATAAATCACACTACTCTAATGCTTCCTATGGCACACACAATAGTTCAAATGGAAATCAATCAATTCGTTTAATAAAGAAAATAAGAGAAAGCGATTTTGAAATTAGCTGAACACAATCCATTTTATAATCAAAATCAGACCCTATCAAATCTGATTACTCATTATGTTATACGACTTCAGCATTAGAAGGTAGCTCTGTGTTCTCAATGAACAAATTAGCTTATCATCAACATTTAACAGACAATGTGATTCAAACTCGTTTTATATGCATCTATGACAACACAGTTGAGGTAATATGATTTATAGTTTCAGAGAACAGAGTATGTTCTTACCTTGGGAGTAAGAGCATTAATTACATGAGATTCATGTGTTCAGATTGCTGAAGCAAAGGGATTTGAAACGAATATATCATCAGCACAAAAAAATTATTTGAAATCAATTGAAATCTCCACACAGTATGTAAACAAGTTATGAATAAAAAATAAACAAGAAGCGATTATGTATATCACACAGTTAGGTTCATACGCAATAGTACAGAGCTGATCCCAGATGGGTGGGCTTGGCCACACCTGGGGAGCTTATTAACTAATATAGAGAACGAGAAACTTCAATCACAACTAAATCATTAATCCACAACGAACCATCGAACAAATTAATTTGAATTCAGTGCATAGCCATTATAAAAGTCTTCGATTAGAGATAATAAGTCTGAAAGATACAAAATAACAATCGATCTTGTGTTCACTAACTCCTAATCATTACAGAATAGCCTTTTATAAGTGTTAACTTAGTTGAAACAAACTGAACCATAGATAGCAAATTCTAACAACCTAGCTAATTCAATCTTCCACATTGGGTGGCTCAAACAACTTATTCGATTTAGCCAAGCAGCGCTCAACCAATCCCAATCTTGGTGTCTCCTACGTTCAGAGAAGATAACGAAGATTCTTGTCATGGTTGAATTTGAACACGTTCAAACATAGCTAGAGGTGGCTCGCCCATCTAGAAGTATGAAACCTTTTATCCTTTGCATCGTTAGGTACTGAACCCAAAATGGTTGTTGAGTACGAAAGTGGAGGAATCATGGTTCATGGCTAGCATTCTCCTATTGTCACCTTGCTTAGTTGTTGCAATGCCCACACTCGACCATACTGATTAGTTAGTTCATTGATAGCTACTCAAATTCACTTAAATTCAACTAATAAACAACAAAATGTTACCATGAAAGGCTTTACCTCGTAGTAGGCTTTGGACAGTGTTAAGGGCAAAAAAAATGGCAGGTGAGTAGGTTGAGTGCAAAAAGGTCAGAAATAGAGGTGGAAAACAGTGCCAGTGGGAACAAAATGGAAGACCAACATCCTCCCACACTGATTTTGATGCATGTCCTCATGCATCCACCAAAAATCAAAATTGTGCTTAACCAAAAAGAGAATGTGGTCAAAGAGCAGCAATCTTAATTAGTACCTCAATCCCTTGCTTGATTGGTGGGGAACATTTCTCAAATTGGAGAGCTAAACCTTTTGCATTCAATCTTTTAACATGCTTATTCCTTGCTTCTTTCCAACGTAGCAGTTGCTTGTTCTTTCTGGCCAAGGCATCATTATGAGCATATAACTTCATTTTGGAATCCCGCACCTGATGGTTTGCATCTCTGACAAAATGGAATAAAACTTTATATTTGTTGGCCTATTCTCTGAGCCTAGAAATTGTTTTCTATAACTTGATGAGTCGGATTTTAAAGTTCTCTTTCACATCATACGTAGGAGCTTGGGTTGGTGTTGTTGACTGCTGTGAGGTACTACCTTCAGGCGATTTTCCCTTGAATCCTCTTGGGGAAGAATGGTGTTTACGGGTCTTGGTGTGATGAAGTAAAATTATGAGTGTGGACACAAACAATTCCCTCTAGCCTGATAGCAGGTCTAGCCACAAACAAGACATTCTATGGAAGATTTCCTCATGTTAGAACCAATTAAGAGGGCCTACGTCTTAGTCCGCTTATCCTGTTTGATGAAGCTCTTGCTCCCTCGCTCTAGCTAACTCTTGTTTCCTTCTCCGAGCACCTGAAACGAACAAGAAACAACCAACAACAAATGTATTAAGACAAATTGTAATTCAACCTACTTAACAAGTCAAGAAGCATTAAGACATAAACATGTAATATGATGCATTATGTAGGAAATCAATCGATAGTTACATATATATTAAATCAAAGAGAGGTTACAACTGTTGTCTTGACATTGATGTTCTCCCTTTGACAAATCCAGGTTCCCACACACATCCGTCAACATTCCATGATGGCCTTAAACGATAGTAGTCTCAAGGCTCTTCCCTTTAGGCTTCACTCTAAACCAAATTCACACTTCTCCCTCACAAAAATAGAAAGGCTACAAGCTATATATAACTTGATTACTTTAAGCTTCAACCAGAGTATAATCAGAAATAGCACACATACACACTAACACTAACTTATGCTTGGGAAAGATGGAGGTTTATATAGGACAGATGGATCCTCTTCTCATGGGAGAAGGTCTTATATTTTGAGGTAGTTCCATCCTAATAGGGGAAAAGAGCTAAATTGACCTCCTTGGCTCCATCTACCATCTACAAGACTTCTGTTACGAAGCTTCTAGAGCTGGAAGCTTCGGCTCTATTCTTTTAAAACTTTCCTAAATAGGGCCGACGCGATTGGAAAATGGCTCAGTCGCTCCGGTCGGTGTAAAGGATAGTATTAATCCCTGCATATTGATGCAAGGAGGACACTTCTCATTAGTGTCAGTCTTGTAGATAGGGCAAAACAGAAGTTTATTTGGGAAATGATGTAAAAGGGAATTGTTCTTCTCATGAAAAGGGACACAATGGGGTTTTCTTCATGATGGGAAAGCATACAGGGTTCACTATAGAGGTCCTTCAGGATCAAGGAATGGGGATTATAGGGACAGTGACAAAAATTTGTGTAACAGATGCCCCTTAAAGCGTGAAGGCCGAACTAAAGTGAGGGATGAAATGTTTTATGAATCAGTGCGGGGAATCAGAGTCTGCCTTCGGAGAGAACCTACAAGCAAGTACAGATACATATACATAACTGAAATCTCTGTCAACTGATACATGAATTGTCGCATGGACGCAACCATCTAGGAGATGATCATATAAATGGATCCAGGCATGGGCGCAACCATTCGATAAAGAGGATCATGTTGAAACCAAGGTATGGTTGTAGCCATCTGAAAGAGAAGGATCACATATGTTAGCTCATGGTATGGTCATAGCCATCCATCTGTAAGAGACATGCATATCAACATAATCATGTCACATCACCTCGCAACCTAGACTTTTGTAATCTGAGGCCAGGGTCTTACAATCCAACACAACCCAATCAATGTACAAATTCTAACATGTGAATAGATGTGTTGACGTTGAACATGCTATAAAATCACTTGATTACCAGTCAATGATGTAATTTGTTAACAAGCACGAGAGAAACCACCAATAGTGAAAATGGTCCTCAAGGTACCATCAGCACAATTCATGGAATGTGAATAAAGGAACTGAAGTCGAACACTCGTGAAATCACCTGGTCGAAAGCCAATGATGTGAACTTGTCATTGAGTGCGAAGAACTTGCCATTAGGGCATGCAAGCTTTAAGGTACTGGAAGGGAGTCTCTCGGTCAACTTCCTAGATAATGAGCTGAAGTCAACAGGAAGTGGCCATGTCGAAGGAAGGCCATGATGTATCCCACATCATCGACGTGAAACAAAGGGATTCAAAATGATTTTGGGATGATACAAAGAATTAGAGGTAAGTGTAACTGCAGAAGGACAACTCTTGAACATATCAGTAACACGACTCGGAGTTTGGCAGCTGTTGGATCCATAGGATCGGTGGTCATGGTGATGTGGCAGAGATCAAATGGAAGGCAAAACTGAATGGCCCAACCCGAGAAGGTCAATGATGAAAGGAGTATGTCCCAACCCAACACGAAGCAGAAAGTGTCATGTTCAAGAGTGAGCTGCCGACACAACCGATAAGATTTCCAAATTTTCCCCCACCATTTCTGGCGAGTACCCCAGTTATTTTTAATCACAAGCTTAAAGGTGATAGCATATGCTTGCACTATAAGTCCATCCTTCGGATGAATTCGACCTAGTAAGTTTAACGAGCCCTAGGAAGGAGAAGCTCATGTTCGTCATGGTGATGAATCTGATGTCGTTTAATGTTTTAACGAGTTCGACAAAGGGTACTCGGTATCTTTTTCATGTTTAGAGAGTTTGAAAAAGACACGGAAAATAAAAATCCACATGGTCCCTTTTCGTACATTTGTGTCTCTCGAGCCCAAAAAGGTATAAAACAATACTTGAGAGAACTGCTTGACCATTTCAGTCAAGGAGTACCTTTTTCGTAAATAGTCCATCTCAACCTGAAAAAGGGGTAAATGTATACTGGGTGAATGACATTTCACATCCTTTAACGAGTTCAAAACAACAAGAGATCAACGATCTTTTCATGTTTAAAAGGTTGGAAAAGCGCTGAAAGTAGACCTCTCCATTTTATTCTCTTTAGCGAATCAAAAGGGAAAAATACTCGGCAATGTTTTCATATGAGTTTTATGAGTCGAGAAAAGAGATGAAACATGACTCCAGCATCATCATCGATCAACCGTTCACCTATCACTGAACAAAAGGTAAATGCATTATCCAATTCTTGAAGGAAAACTAGGTTAAAATACTTTAAAACCTTGATATGTCATGAAAAACTGAATAAAAGGAGAAAAAAGTAAATATTTTTTACCATTTACCTTTTTACCTTTGTGTGAAAACTGTTTTACCCTCTTGTGCCCTCATTTTTCTGGAGCATATTGCGAGATATCCAGGAGGTAAATCGCCAAGCTGCTAGTTACAGGTAAGAGCCATGCCCTTAAGCTTCATTTTCATAGTGTTTATTCCTATTTTCATCCATTTTTTGGATTTATGAGGGAGATTTTGGAAAAAAAATTCACCCTCGGTCGGCGATATTTTTGGGCATGAAATCACGCTATCAAGGGTTGCTAAAGCTACCTCTCACATTGTTGGCACAACAATTTTTAAAACAGGTGTGCCAACGCCATGAACAAAGGAAAAACACAAGGTTCTCCTAAATCCACTATTTGAATCCGAATTTTAAATGCCAAATATGATTATTGACTCATTTAAATGGTTTTTGCAGGAAAGAATCGTCGAAAATGGTGGACTGGAAATAACGCGAGCACGAAGATGTGGACACCCAAGCAATGGCTGACCCAAATTTCTTGGAAGCTTTGAGGAACTCCGGGCTCATCGAATTCTTTTTTCCACCAGGAATGTAGGCTCAACCTGAGCTGCTTCGGTACTTGATTAATCTCTGGGACCCAAATCGGGAAATATTTGTCGTTGGTGACCAAAAGCTGGAGTTGGAAAATTTAGACATATACTTTATTACAGGACTTTCCCGAAGGGGAGAACCAGTCAATCTATACGGGTCACGAGCAATTGGGGCAAGCATATCTACATTGCTCGCTGAATATTGCCTAGAAGTTCTCAAGTCAAAGAGTGGTAAGATCGAGATCATGATCATGCGGGATCTTACACTTAGAGTGCTTTTGTTGACCATAAACAGGGTGGCTGGGTCCCAAGCAGAGCACGAGACCAATAAGTCGATGTTCATGTACGCAATCAACTGCACAACACCGACAATCTTCAATTGGGAATAGGCCATGAAGATCAACATGAAGCACTGACTTTCAAAAGCGAAGGCAGGGAATCTGAAGCAATTTTGCTTTGGATCTGTACTGGTGACCTTCTTCTTGGAGCAGGTTCCGTCGTTCTAGTAACAGCTAACTGAGGTGGATTGGCCGATGCCACAAGACCCATGGATGTTTCGTTGGACTTGTTTGATGCTGAGAATTACCAGGGGCCAACATATGTCCTATAAGCCCGTGTTTTTCTCATGGTTATGATGACAAATAATTATGGTGGAGGATTGGCCCTACAGTGGGACCAACTTCCGTGGAGATCGAGACATGCCGCTTCTAGAAGGAGAGGACTACGATGATGAAGGTAAAAATCAATAATTTTTTTATTTTTTTATTTTTAATTTTTTTTGGTATATACGTGTTAATAACATTTCAGTTCATCAATGCAGATGTTGTACCAGAGCATCTTGCCGATATGTCCCCAATAGCCAGGCATGTCGCTTGTCAGTTTGAGGTCGCTCCATATTAGGAAGGAGTCGACAATGATGAGGAGATCGTGAGGAACCTTTAGGGTTTGACTCATGGGATCCTAGAGTATGCCTGATTGGGAGACATCCCATGCCGATATCAGAGACATACAATGGGTGTATCAAATCAGAATCGCCAATTGTTGACTCATGTAGCACGAGCAGTTTCTTGTTACCATGATCACGACGTTGATTAGTTCTTAGGCCCAACATTTACATTTTTGAGGCTTGTGTGCTATGGATATATGAGGCTTGCGAGCCGTGGATGTCATTTGAACACACATATTATTTTTTGGGGTTTTGATGTATCAAACATTACTCCTATATATATATATATATATATATATATATATTTTCTTGTTTACTATGGTACAAATGATTTTTTTTTAGCATTTCACATGTTTCGTAAATGTCTATCCAGCACATAATTAGCTAATGCATCTGTTAAGGTATTCATGCATCTAGGAATATGATGATATGTAATATAATCAAAATTTCTCTCTAGTAGATGAATATGTAGATACATTCTCAATATCTGAGGGTTTCTGATGGAATATTGCTCGTTGAGTTGAAGGAAAACAAGTTGTGAATCTAGGTTGACAACCAATTCCCGAATGTCAAGAGCAATGGCTTCTGACAAAAATTCGATAACCGTGTTGGATTCGACAATGTTATTAGTTGTTTGACCTAAGAAAATACCTTGAAGATCAATAAACTCACAATGGGGATCATAAATGGCCCATGTTGCGGAGGATAGATTCCGGGTACTACGGAAAGCACCATCAGCGAAACCAATGTGAGGAGTCACAGACATCTACAAAGCAGGAAAAACATAATAAATAGGAAAGTTGTTTGAAAACTAACAAACCAAACCACACTGCACAAAAATGAATGACACACTAATGTACATAAGTGCCCATGCAAGATGACATATGCATAGTACCTTTTGAGATAAAGCCCATTTTGAGGCTTACCTAAAGGATTGCCTTCATAATCAACTAACTCATAAGCCCCTTTTTGAAACACACGTATGACAATGTAGGGCCCATGCCACATGGGTTTGAACTTGCCTGACCCCAACTTGTCATTAGCCTGATCATACAGTAAAACCAAGTCACCTTCAGAAAATGCGCGAGGGAAAACTGACTGATCAAAATGGGACTTGAATCGCTTCTTTTGAGCTTTGATGAACAAATTAGCAAGGTGGCAAGTCTCATCGAGTCATTCTAGGTACAAGAGGCACTCTTCATGAGGTGAGGTTTCAGGGAGAAGTTCGACAACTAACTTGAGTGAAGGGATCTCGCATTCAATTAGTAATGTTTCTTCCAGACCATAAACTAGCTGGAATGGTGTGAAACCAGTTGCATCCTTGGTTGAGGTTCGGTAAGCCCACAGAGCTAAGAAAAGCATGAGATGCCAATTTTACTTATGCATCCCAATAGTACGCTGAAGCATTGTAACAAAAACTTTGTTGACAACTTCAACTTGGCCATTGGCCTCAGGATAGTATGGGGTGGAGCCATCATGTCGCAAACCCAACGTAGAGGTTAGCTCAGCCATCATGTAATCTCGGAAATGGGAGCCATGGTCGGTGACAATGGCTTGAGGTACGTCGAACCTGGAAATAATGTGATTGAATAAAAATTGAGCCACCATTTTACCGTTTGTAGAGTATGTAGGCATCGCTTCAGCCCATTTAGTGAAGTAATCCACAAAAACGATAATATAACCATGCCCCACGGCCGAACAAGGGTTACATGTCATATAATCGATGCCCCATTTGGAAAATGGACCAATGGTAATAATGGGGTGTAGGTGAGCGGGTGGGGTTCACAGCTTGTGCTGGTAAATTTGGCATTCATGACACTTGCGAACAACAAGGATGCAATCCTTGAAGATGGAATGCCATAAATAACCAGAACGAAGGATTTTCTAAGTTGTAGCATAGCCAGACATATGATCGTCGCATGCCCCAGAGTGGCAATCATTGAGAATTCTTTCATCTTCCTTGAGAGTAAGACATTGATGAAGAACGGAGTCGACACTGACATGACATAAAGTATCTCCAATGATACGGTAGGGTTGGTACTAATGCCAAATGCGTCGGCAGTCATCCATAGTCAACGCAAACCGGAATGTGGACGTCTAAAGATACATGATGATATCATTGTACCACGGGTCGAGGGTGCTAATCAGAAAAAGAGTCTCGTCTGGAATATGCTCATTGGTACTAGCTGGAAGAGACGTAGAGGGAAGGGAGAAAATTAATTCAGCAAAAACCAATGATTTCTTAGACTTGGCCGTAGTAAACACCAAATCAAATTCTTGAAGGATGACAATCCATTTAGAATACTTGCCCCCCAGCAACTGACAAGTCAGGATGTAGGTCATGGGGTTGCATGCAGAAATCACAGTGGTACGTAATAGAATATAGTGCCAAAAGCACTGAACAACCTGTACGGAAGCCAGAGCTAACATCTTGACATGAGCATAATGCATCTGTGTCAAGGAGATTGCGACTGAGGTAATGAATAACATGTTCATTTCCTTCGTCATCGTCTTATAACAATACCATGGCGATGGTACTAGAGGCTGCGGCCAGATAGAGGAAATAATCCCGATGATAATTCAAAGGATGCAACAAAGGAGCTTTTATGAGGATAGCCTTAAGGTTATTGAAAGACTTTTGGGCTATCTCATCCCAAATGAAGGGCATTCCTTGCTTGAGCAACCAGGTGAATCTTGAAGCTAGCTCGACATAATTCAGTATGAAACAACGTAAGAAATTTTCCTTTCCTTGCAGGATCTGAAGTTGGTGCAATGAAGATGGAGGGGGTAAAGTAACAATGGCCTTGACTTTAAGCGGATCAAGGCAAATGCCTTCCTGAGAAACAATAAAGCGAAGGAGTTTTCTGGATTCGATGCAGAAGACAAATTTATGCAGATTCAATCGAATATTGTAGTGTCTGCAGCGAAGAAAGATCTGGCGGAGGTGATTAGGGTGGTCATAGCGCTTACAGGAATGGGTTGGGAGGTCATCCAAGTAAGGCTGAACGATGTTGCAAATATCATGAAATGCATAGGACATCGCCCTCTGAAATGTGTCCCCAACATTTTTCAAGCTGAAAGGGAGTTTTTTGTACGCGAAATTACCCCAGGGGTAGATAAAGATTGTCTTTACTTGATCAGCCGGTGCGATGTTAATCTAGTTGTAACTAGAAAAACCATCCATGAAGGAAAAGATCTCGCTTCCAGCACATTCATCAATGATTTGCTTAATGAAGGGTGTTGGATAGTTATATTTTGGACAGGCACGGTTGAGATCATGATAATCAATGCAAACATGGATCGTGCCTTTTTTTTTCATCATTGGTACAATGTTTGACACCCAATATGTAAGAGGAATCGGGTAAATGAATCCAACTTTGAGAATTTTTTCAACTTCACCCTTGATAGCTGTGACTTTCCTAGGGTGCACTGGGCGGAGCCATTAGCGAATGGACTTTGCGTGAGGATAAGTTGATATCTTGTGCACAACGATGCTAGGATCAATGCCATGCATTTCTTCATATGGCCACGTGAACATGCCACGAAACTCTTGAATCAGACGAGTGTATAGCTTGATCTCATCTCGAGAACAAGTTACCCTGATATGGACATTTTCGACAACACCAGGCTTAATAGAAATATCAATTGAAATTATCTGGGTAATGTTACCTATATTACCTTCTAACCATACTTCATGAATCAGGATTGGTGATTGAATTGGTAGGGAAGGGAACTGTGAAGAGAACTCCTCCAAACAAGTAGACATGATTGTTGGGTTGGGCAGGAACGAGGAACGATGATGAGTTTCATTCCAAGGCATTTCCTCTAGAGACATTACTTCCAAGATACTCTCATCAGAAAGGAACATCTCAACTAAGGGATTAAGAGATTCCAAAGCACCAAGCCATGGGTATTGAGAATACGTATCGATAGATGTTCTCGAAACAGGAACAATAGAGGATGTAGAACTTACAGCCGAAAAAATTTCCACGTAATTGATTTCGGCAAGAGTAAGTGGCATAACCTTGATCCACGTATCAACAAGATCTGGTGATGGTATGACCCTAGGATCAGATTTGACCAAGATCATGTTGATAGAGGCAACATGAGGAGGCGGGAGCAAAAAAATTCCCATCAAAGCAGGATCTTTAAAGAGTCATTCCCCCACACTCTCATAAGGAGCACCGGTGTGCTTGACATACGAAACATTTCCATATGAGGAGGAAGAGGTAAAGAAGGATAGCTAGTCAACAATAATTATCTTCCCTTGATGGGAAAGTGAATCACGTAGAACAGGGAGGAGGCTACAACATGCATGGCATGGGTCCAACTTTGTATGAGTAGAAGATTATAATTGAGATTAGCATCAACTATTTCTGCTTCAACATGTATTGTCTTGCCCTCCAAAGTAATGGCAAGGTTAGGTAAGACACTGAATGGTCGTGAATCACACCCGTTGAAGGCTTCCAAAGTGTTAGGAGATTGATTCAACATAGGAGAACCAATTTCCTTCCAACAAGCGACTGACATGATGCAGGTAGAAGCAACTTCATCGATGATGGTTCTATTGATGGTATTCTCATTTATGATGACCTGAATGAGAAAGGAAATCTGATGAGGAAGTCATGAAACATGGTTTTCTAGATCAAAATAGATTAAACTAGAATTGGTAGGATCAATTCCTCCGTTAGCCAACAGTAAAGATTTCCATTGAGACAGGCAGCTTTGGAGTACCTCGAGAGAAGACATAGCTAATGGCGCCTGAGCCAAATCCTCAACAATATTATAATGCTAAGCGGCTCAAGCGTTGGGATTGTACGAGGACGTCCTTAGCACACCTCAAGAAGGTGGTTCAATAATTGAATCAGGATTAGTTCGCTCTATATGAAGAGGACCAGAACTAGACAGGAGAGAAGAAGGGGTGAATTATTTCTCTTTCCCTATTGTCGAGGTGGGAGTTTGATAATCTTTTGATCTAGTAGCCACATTAACAGGCGTACTAATCCAGATTTAAACAAGAATGCAACAAATTACAGAGATAACCATAAACACAACGATGCAGCAAAAATAATACTTCATTTCATTAATGTAAAATGCTGAAATATGCTTACAAACAAAATTGGAAACAAACTAGCTAGGGTGATGGTAGCTTATCTCTGAGAAGAGATGTGGTGGCTACATGGCTCTAAACTGTGTTACAATGAAGCTTGAAGGCCTATTTATTTTTGAGAAAGAATGGAAAACCCTTAACATCCCAAAACCTAAACCTAGAAGATGAAACACCAAATTGTGGGCCTTGTTTGGGTAAATTGGTACATCAACTTACCAGGGTCATAACTTTAGCATACAATCTCTGTTTGATGCGCACAATATCTCGTTGGAAAGATCTATCCGAGAACTACAACTTTGGGAAGAGAAACATCAGTCCATGGACCCATGTTGCTCCCATTGTTCCCAAAAAACGTTGTTTAGGGCCTCAAAACGGTTCCGAAAGTTCAGGACCCAAAAACTGCTAAAAATAGTAAACTGGGCTACAATTAAGGAAACTGAAAAGCTGAAAGAAACAATGGTGGGGGTCAAAGTAGACTTGGCAGGTGGCCACCAGTATCCACCTAGATCATTCCTCCCCCCTTAGGACGCAATGGTCCCCATTGCATTGATTTCCTTCATGAGATGAGGAAACTTCCGTTGAACTTGGTCCCTAGTGAGCCACTTGCCCTGGTGAAGGAGTTGGCATTCGATACAATTGGATATTCTACTGGTGAGTGTGCTTGATTTTTGTGTCCATGATCTGATCAGTTGCAACTTGTTCCATGCAATCTGGATTTAACTCTGTGGGTGTGAGCTATTCTGCAATGTCGGACATGTCTACTAATGGTGGAAAGTATGGCCGAAGGCGGTCCACATTGAACACTGGGTGCAAGCCAAGGAATGGGGGAATGTGGAGCTCAAATGCATTGTCTCCCATAGCCTTGGTAATGGTGTAAGGACCATATTAGAGTGGTCTGAGTTTCCAATAGGCTCCGGTAAGGCGTTCCTTTTGCAAATGCAACCAAACTTTGTCGCCCACCTGAAACTTGTGTGGCACCCGATGTTGATCATGTTGCTGCTTGTACTTGGTGTTTGATTTCTCCAAAATGTCGTGGACCTACTAGAGAATATGTTGAATGTGCTCAATGAAGCTGTTTGCCTTATCTGTTTCAAACTGGACATGAGCCAAATCTGCGTGAGTAGCTGAAATGGCATGGTCACATCAATGGGACATAGTGGCTGGAATCCCAAGCCTACCTGAAAATGGTTGTGGCCAGTCGAGCTGTGGAGAGCTCATTTATAGTTGTGTTGAACATAGGGGAGGCTCTCATACTATGTGCATGGATGCTTTGAGTTGTACATGCACAGAACATGTATGATCGTCATGTTGACAACCTCTGTCTCGCCATCAGTTTGAGGATGGAAGGCTGTGGACTTAGTGAGTTTGGTGTCGAGCATCGACCAAAGACTGGACCAAAATGTACTAAGGAACCTGCTGTCCCGATTTGAGGTGATAGACTATGGGATCCCAAAGTGTACCCACACTCATTCAAAGAAGAGTTTAGCAGTGGCCTCTGTTGTGATATTCTTCTTGCAGGCAACCAGAATGGCCATCTTCAAGAACTTGTTGACGACCACAAAAACACAGTCATTTCCATACTTAGTGGAAGGAAACCCTGACATGTAATCCATGAAGATGGATTCCCAAGGTCGACTAGGGGTAGGCAGCACGGTATAGAGGCCTTACTGCTGATGGTCGGTTTAGCAATGGCACAGGCAGTGCATGATCTGATGTACTTCTCGAAATCCTATCGAAGATTCGGCCAATAGAAATACTTCTGCAGTACTGCCACCATTTTCTTGACCCCGAAACGTCCAATAGCTTGACTGTAGTGTGCTTCCCAAATCATCTTGGAATGCTCGCTTGAAGGAACACAAAGGTGACCCAGGTGGCATAACAAGGCATCCTGGAGGTGAAAATCTGGAACATGCTGACCCTCAAAGAGTGTCTGGTATGTGTGGCCGAATTCTAGGTTGCTTTTGTAGAGAAGTGGCCAATTAGAAGTCTTGTGCCCACAAGAGTTGAGCATAGTGGTTAATGCCATTATTGGTGGTCGATTGAGGCAATCTGCAACATTAATGGTACTAGCCTTCTTATACTTGATATTCAAATGGAACTGTTGCAAATATGTGTACCACTTCTGATGGCGATCATTCTGCAATTTCCCTTGGTTCTGTATGAACTGCAAGGGTCGGTGGTCTGTGTGGATGATTGTTTCCTTCCCCAAAATGTAATGCTTCCATTGTCAACAGGCCTGCATAATGGAATACATCTCTTTGTCATAAGTGGGATACTTCTGGACTGTGTCTGAAAGTGTCTCACTGTGATATGC